>SNQJ01S0188406.1:0-18344 GCA_010110895.2 Picea sitchensis | reverse complement strand
TTTGGGGCTTCTAGATGACATATGAGGGTCCTCCAACTTCGTAAGGCTATAAATCTCAAACCGTGAGGAGTTATGTGAAGTTATACATACCATCCAAAATGAAATGACATGTACTATCCATATAGAATAGTATTATCTAAAAATATATCATATCTCATACCATTACCCATCAAACAAACTTGGGTCCATTACCCAAACCCGGGGTCTCCAACTTCTCATGGCCATAACTCTCTAACCGTGAGGAATTATGTAACGTTCCACATACCACCGGAAATGACATGACAAGAACTATCCATCTAGTATATTTTCCCTGACAAATTCACTTTCCTTCATCTCATTATTCCACAATTAAGCATGGGTTCTCTTACTCCACAAAGCGTCTTTCTGTGAGGGATTTCACCATAAGGGGACCACTTTGGATTTCATCCATATTCACTTCCTATCAACCATGAAAAAACAATAATAAGTCATATTTACATCAAACACTATTGGTTCCATTACTCAAACCTTTGTGCTACAGGTCTTTCTTCAAGAGTTGACATCAATGACAACCAACCTTAATCAACAGAAAGTGGACCACACAAATCAATGTGAACAAGCTGCAAAGGACCCGAGGCATGCCAAGAGGCACGTTTTTCAAAACTATCCCAATGATGTTTGTCGAGAACACAAATGGCACAAACACCATCTCTGCATGAAATAAGAGGAATACCAGTCACCATCTATTGATTACATATTTGCTGCAATGAGCGATAGTTTAGATGACCAAACTGCTCATGCTAAACTTTGCTCAAGTTATCGTTATGAGAAACAAAAAATGATGAAAAAGATGATGACCCAAAGTTATCAAACTTGTACAACCTGGTAATATCATCAGCAATTCCAGTTGCAAGAACATGCTTAGGATCTTTTAGATCCTTTATTACAACTTCGTGAGGTGAAAACTCGACGGTTTTACCTTCACTTGAATGAGTGATTTGATATACTGATAGAAGGTTACAAGAAAGACTTGGAACACATAATGCATCATTGAAATGACCATTATCTACTTGAATTGTTACATATCCTACAACACTAAGAGATCTATCATCACCAACAAATATTTTCTTGGTGTTACATTAATTTAGAGAAGAAAATATGGCTTTATCCTTAGCCATATGATAAGATGCTCTTGAATAATTAAGCCACTCATAAGAAGAAGAAGAAATAGTAGAAGTTGAATTGAAGGAGAAACCAGAAGCATAAAGTGCATGTCTATGAGAATAATAAGTAGAATCAATACTGATGTTGTGCTTCTTCATCATTGCTTCTAAAGCTGCCATCTTCTTGAAACATTTGGACTCATCATGACCATATTTATCACAAAAGTTGAAATGTTTGTTAGTATTCTTACTTTTATATTTTGTTCCTTTTTCACCAGTAGTAGATGAAGTTGTCTGAGCAGGTTTGAGACCCTTATGTTGTTTGTTGTTGTAGCGAGGATGTTGCTTCTTGGAATACTTGGGTTTATCTTTCTACTGGGCAACTAAGGCTTTGTTGGATGGACCTCCAGTGTTTATCACTTATCCCACTTATCAGTGTTGATGAAATCGTGACCCTCAGATTTCATAACTACAAATGCATACTAATGCATACTAAAGAGACACACTAAGAAACACACTTTTACCTAACGACATATTAGACCAAGCAGATATTAAATAACTCCTAAGTGTCTAAATATTCTAACAACATCATGGTCCGAGTACCGTAGTTTTTCCATGCATCCTAAAAGGTTAGGCATGGTGCAAACCCCTTATGGAATTCACGACAAGACTATGGTTATTGCACCCTTTTTTCCTGGTGATCTTGCTATGGGTTGTTTTCCCTTTCGATGCAGTGGCTGACTCAAGGCTATAGCCTCCATTTTTTTTTCATCTTCATATTCCTTTGACTACTCAGTAACATCTTCTACTATACCCTCCTATTGCTACTCTGATGTTGTTGTCTGTGACTGTCTGGGTGTGACCGCTTTTGTCTAGTTTGGGACTGTCCCATTTATCCTTGGGCCCTCTTCAAGGTTTTCAAGATGTGAAGTATTTCCTACATCCTTGTCCTATTGTCCCTATCCCATTTCTGACATATCAATGTCCATGCCCACTGCTGCTATTTGTTAGGTTTCCTCCCCATGGGTGTGGGGCATGCTCGTTCCATATTGGGTGAGGGGATTTATTCCAAGTTGATGAATTCGATAGTCTGTGTGGGTTCTTCTTCCATTCCTTGTGGTTGTTGTGGTTCTCTGAGGTTGCTTGGAGGTTTTCTATAGGCCTGGCTCGACGCACCTAGCTTGGGTGGTACCATGGTGGTCCAAATGATTTTCGACGAGCTAGTTCGATCTGTAACTCTTGCTAGATATCCCTCTGCTATGTATGCTCTCTTGCTCTATGATTTCACAATTTCACAATAGCCCTTTCGTTACCCACATGCCTTCCTTATATAGCGAGTGGTGTGAAACTTCTCAAAGAAGTTACCCGAGTTGTGGTTTAAATAAATTGGTGCTTTCCGCATATGTGACATTCAATTCCCTTGATGTCGCCAAATGGTGTGAATAATATGATGTTTCTTCAAAAAAATTTGTCATTCAATTTTGATAGACGCTGCCAATTAGAGCCTTTTTTATGTAACTTCCATTTTCCCAATAATCTTCCTTTCTCAGACCGTTGGTCCTTTTTCTGGTGCACTAAGTTTTCCAAGTGTGCGATATGTTGTTTCTCCGGTGTGCATGGAAATTTTATTTTTTTCGTACTACCTCTACTTTAGTTGGGTGTTGTCTCCTGATGTCTGGTGCGGTAACCCCTTTGTTGCAATGTGCAATCCTTTATTTTCTAATGCATTTCTTTTTGTAAGTGTTAGGAGGTTGACAACCCCTATACAGTTTCAATCGACTCCCATTGATCATTCCCATGATTTATGTTCCTCCCAAATCCTTCAACTATGGAACTCCCCCATCTATGGAAGTCTTTACTTCATATGTTCCCAACCAATGCATTATGAGTTTTCCTGGGTGTTGAAGAGATTTACTGTCATACACCAAAACTAGGTCTCCCTCGAAAATTTTCCTTTTAATATGTCTATCATACCAAGATTTGTCCCTTTCTTTATGTACCTCTTGGTGAAACCTTGATAGAATCCTATATTCTTCCATGAGGATCAACTGACTTAGCCTATCTTGTACTGTGCCTCTCTTTTTTATGTTGGCAATTTCTGTTATGCGGACACTAGGTACCAAAAATTCTAATGGAACTTGTCCATACACCAATATGAATGGTGTTTCCCCTGTCAATTTTTTAAATGTGGTCCTATATTCCCATAATAATGCTAGTATCTTCGAGTCCCAATCATCCCTGTTGACATTACAGATCTTTGTCAGTGCATTCTCTAGGATCTTATTAAAGGATTCCATTTTTCCATTTTCTTGAGGATGATATGGTGTACTCTTTTGATGATAGACTTCAAAGTCTTTAGTCATATCCTTAATAGTGTTGTTAATGAAGTGAGTGCCTTGGTCACTCATCAAAATCCTTGGGCATCCAAATCTAGTGATCACTTGCTCAAACACGAAGTGTGTTACTGTCTCTTCATTGCAATCTTTTACTGGTGATGCTTCTGCCCATATTTTTAAATAATTTATCTCCATAATAATATACCTTGCTCCTGAGGTCTTTGTTGGTGGGTTAATTGGTCCCACAAAGTCTATTTCCCATTTGTCGAATACCTGCAAGGTTACTTTTGGCCTTAGGGGAATCTCATCCTGTCTATTGGGTTTAATAACCCTCTGACATACATTACATATCTAGCATTAATCCTTTGAATATATGTGAACAGTCGGTCACCATAGACTTGTGCGCGATACCTTTTGCATGGTAGCTTTTCCTGCATAATGTCCTTTGTCTATTCCCTCATGGGCCTCAACTAAACTCTTAGGTCTTTCATGTTCTAGCACACATCTTCTCAAGATGTTTTCTTCACCCATATTGTATAAGTGTCCTGCAATCAATTGATAGTTTGCAGCTCTGACTATTATATTTTTGTTCTGCGCAGTGTTGAATTTTTGTGGTGCACTCCCTGTACTCAAGTATTGAATGATGTCAGAAAAAAATTCATCAACTGCTTAGACTGAAAATAATTGTGCATTGGTAAATTTGTCCTATAGATTTGTAGGTTCCTCTCCATTGGTGATCCTTGATAGGTGATCAGGTCCTGCATTCAACTTCTCTGGTTTGACTATCACTTCGGATTCAAATTCCTAGAACAACAATAACCATGTACAAATTCTGCCCCCCAACACTGGCTTGTTGACTAGGTATTTTAGAGTTGAATGATCTGTAAAGATATTGAAATGTTTTCCAAATAAGTAATGTCTGAACTTCTAAATTGCATAGACCATCACTAAGCTTTCTCTTTCTGTGGTATTGTAATTCTGCTCTAACTCTGAAATTTTTCTGCTAGAAAATTCCATAGGATGGTCCAATTCCTCTATTCCTGGCTATGCCAGAATAGGTCCAAGTGCTATAGTTGATGCATCTACATGCACATGGAATGTATTTTCCCAATCCAGGAATACCAATATTGGCGCGGTTACCATTTTCTCTTTTATAGTGTCCAATCCTCACTGACAGTCCTCATTCCACTGAAACTTGCTATCTTTTCTCAACATTTTCTCCAATGGCGTAGTGATTTGTGCATACCCTTTTATAAATTTTCTGTAGTATCCTGTGTGTCCCAGTGTTGCTCTTAATTGACATACTGATTTTGGTGGTGGTAGATTAACAATTACTGCAATCTTGGCAGGATCTACTAGCAAGCCTTGTTTGCACACTATATGGCCCAATAGTATCCCAAAGGGTGTTCCAAAGATGCACTTCTTAATGTTTAGTGATATTTGAAACTTCCTGCATATTTCTAAAATCATCCTCAACACCTCTACATGGTATTTCAATAAACTGTAGTCTGTCTAATCATCTAGATATACCTCTAGAAACTAGTGGATTAATTCTTTGAATGGAGCTATGACTACTTTGGAAAATATTTTTGGTCCATTATTCATTTCAAATGACATGAATGTGTACTAGTAGGACCCCCATTCTGTGGAAAAAAATTAGTCGTGTACCTATCTTCTGGGGCTATCTTGATCTGATGGTAGCCTGAGAATCCATTGGTGAATGAGTAAGCTTCTTGGCCTCCTACATTATCCAACACCTTGTCTTTGAAACGGGTAGGGAAAGGGTCATGTATGCAAGCATAATTCCTTGGGTCGAAACATATCCTTATCCCTCCGTACTTCTTATCATGAACTACCATAGGGCTTACCCATTTAGATTCCTCCACTGGTTCCATGATTCCAGCCTCCAACATCCTTTCAATTTATGCTTTCACTTTTTTCTTATATATTAGGTTTAGTATATAGGGTCTCTGTCTGATTGGTATTGCCTTAGATATGAGAGGTATATTCATTTCACCTAGCTCTCCTACTATGCCTTTAATTTCCGTGAACATTGTTGGGAACAAGTCGTTGTACTCATGCAATAACTCTATTATGATTTCTATAGTTTTCTCATCCCAGTAGTCTCCAATGCTGGCCATTTTAGGATTCTCAGTTGTCCTAATGTTGACTTTATTCACTTTGATCAGCACAATAAATACTTATGATTCCAAAGGTGGACCTTCCACCTCTCTTTCACATTATACTTTCATTATTTGAACGTTGCGCTGGTCATATTCATCTGGTGCTTCTTCTTGCACATGGTAGCATGACAATAGTTCTTTTACTATTTGTTTGTTCCCTTATTGATCTTCTGTCATAATTCCAACTTCCAGTTCTTTAATGAATATGACCCCTCTTATTTGTTTGAGTGTTGATTCTATGTTGGGGTTCTCATGTTTAAATGAGAAAGTGACTGTAAAATTCTGTTGTAATATTGTTCAGTCTGTAGTTCCTCTATGCAATTCCTGGTCTATATACCAGTTTGTTGGAATCCCTTCTAATGTGTGAATAAATTTATTAGGCCATTCCTCTTCTCCAAGTGTTTTATTGCTTCCCTCTGTCCATCATATCTTTGTAGTTGGTTGCTTCCATGTTCTGCTCGAAATCTTATGTGAAGTAACCTCTTAAATTAGTACTAGTCCTTCACTATCTCTTTGTCTGCACCCCACCATCTTGTAGGTGCTTACTTGAATTCTATATCAAGAGCTAAGAGACTCTAATTTTATAACACTTCATCTTTGTATCTTGTTAAGAATGTGATGCAAACCCCCTATCCCTCTTGAGGGTTGCGCAACCTCCTGATCTAGATCTTTGACTCTGGAGATAAAATGACTCTCCTGGTTCCAAAAGGGAACCTCTAACACTAAGTCCATAGGCCCTTGTCTGTGTTCTTCCCATGCAAACTAGAACTAGGAAGAATCCCCCAAGCTCCATGAGACCGTAGGTGCGACCACGGGTTTATCCCAAAAGGCGTGTCATGGTTCGGGGTTTTGGGGTTTCCTATACAATGGTCCCTCGACGCAGACCCTTATGAGTCCTGAAACCTGATGGGATAATCGGAAGTTAGCTCCTTCCTTTCCTTTGTCTACATGACCACGTGCTCATGTCCACCACCTTCACCTCAAGGCGCATCCAGATCCTCCAAGTCTTGAACATTGAAAGTACGATGACGTGAGATCTACAACTTAGATCAACCCCTAGGCGACGACTATGATCATTTTGGCGTTTTGGGTTTCACAACTTCACCTGACATGCAATCCGATCACTCCTCTACTCGATTTTTGAATGTTGAAGTGCCCCTTTGTCACGGATCGATAGCTTTGGGCCTTTGAAGATCCAACAGTCATGATCTTATTGGTTTTTTATCGGTTGAGAGTCCCGAAACTGTTGACCCTTATACTCTCGGTTACCGAAATGGTGAAATGTTCCCTACCACCGATAAACGACTCTCATTCCTCTTCCCTATCAACGATCGTGATTGAATTGTGCTTCTTCCCGAAAGTCATCCACCATCCATTTAGGTCTTCGTGGGTTTTCCCTCTTGTACGTACACAACATTAGAGCTTTCACAGTTGATTTGAATAAGATGACCACTGATTCTCCGCCATGATCCAATGATCGATAACTCTCTTCCTCTTGATCTTTTAGCTTCTCAGAATTATAATATTCTCTAAATCCCAAAGGTGTCGACCTTCGATCCTCCTGGGAAATGGATTATTGGGTCTTGATAACACTTTCTAGAGTGTTATTCCTCTTGAGATTCGTCTGATCCAGACTTCGATTTCCTGTGCACTTCTTGCGTCTAAGGGATCTCAATAACTCAGATCTAAGGGATTTCTCACAAAGAAATTCCTCTCCTGATATCCTGGCATTCCTCTCTCTGGCTCGATGCACACCTTGCAAAACTTCATACAAAGAGAAACAATTGAAACTAAAAATCTAACATTCACAGTTCTAGTCTCTCCTATGGAGATTCATTCACTTGCTCATAAAAACATAAATGACGAGAAATTGCAAAACATTGTTCACACACCATGTATTGGATCAATTTTCCTTCTATTCTATTCATGAGTGCCAAAATGGCTACATAATACATTCAAATTACAACAACTGTAAAAACTAAGATCCCCTACTAACTCACAGTTCTCTTCCAACTATTCTCCCTTTGTATTGCAGCTGACCCTGTCTAGGCATACAAAACCTCTATTTAGCTTACTTGAATTTTTAGGGGTTCCCCTGCCTACTTGTCTACTCTAAAACTTAACCTACTGGTTATCTTAGACCAGTATCAATAGAGATTCGTAATGGAAACTCCTTCTCCGCTTGCGATTTTCAAAACGTGCCTCAAAGGGTAAATTTCAGCACTGGTTCAAGTGTGCCTCCAAAGGTAAATTTCGACGCTGAGTTAAGGCGGGTTTCAAAATTGGATGAAACTGCCAACATTGAAGTTCTATAAGAACTCCCACATGTTGAGTGGTCCTACCTCTATGCGCTTGCCAGCGATGCTCCTGCATCATACTCCCCTTGACAAAAATTCATGGACTCCTGTCCATGAGCTTTTGCACTGATTTTCCCTACTTTTGAATGGCATCTTCGTTTTCCTAACTGGTATCTTCAATTGGGTGCCCCTTCCATTTGACCAAATATTCCAAATAGGTTTTTCTTCTGGTCTTCTTGCCAATCCTCTGATCTACAATTTTCTCCATCTGTGGGTTTTCTGCCAAAGACATTTATTTCTCCCACTGAATCTTTTCTTGGTCTCCTAATCCCTCTGTGTCATCTTTCCTATAAGGATATAGGTCTGAAACATTGAATATGGGAGATATGCCCACACCATCTGGTAGCTCAATCTCATAGGTGTTTGCATCAAACTTCCTTTATATCTTACATGGTCCTATCTTCTTCATCTTCAACTTATTATATATTCCTCTAGGGAACCTTTCCTTCCTAAGATGTGCCAAAACCTGATATCCCACTTCAAATTGAAGTTCCCTACGATGTTGATCAACTTTGTTCTTATACTTTTGGTTAGAACTCTACAATTGTTCTCTGATTTGACTATGGAGTTTCTTCATCTTAGCGGTAAAATATTCCACTCCATCACTTCTGATCTCACCCTATTACAAGTCTCTCAATGCAGACACTCCCTTGGGTTGCATTCCATATAGTATTCAGAATGGGATCTTCCCAGTGCTCCTGTTTGGTGAGTCATTGTATGCAAACTCTACTTGTGGAATAATCTGATCCCACTGATCAGTGATTATGATGCTCAGTGACCAATCTTCTCAATAAATTTCCTAGACTTATATTCACCACCTTAGTATGTCCATCTGTCTGAGGGTGATAAGATGAGTTGAAGGAAAAATATGTCCCCATATTCTTCCAGAACGTCCTCCAAAAGTGACCAACAAATTTTGTGTCTCTGTCCGAGACAATGCTTCTGGGTAGGCCGTGAAGTCTCACAACTTATTTGAAAAATAGATTTGCAACATGTGTTTCATCATTGGTCTTCTAGCATGGGATGAAATGCGCCATATTTAAAAAGTTATCCACTACCACAAATATGTTACCAAATCCTCTTTCGGTTCTTGGAAATCCCAAAAAAAAATCCATGCTTATTGCATCCCAAGGCCTCTCTTGTATTGGAAATGGTTGATACAACCCAGTGTTCTATCTTTTCCCCTTTGCATGTTGGCAGATTCTACATCTTTTCACAAACTTCATCACCTCTATTCTCATACCTGGCCAATAGTATGAACTGCTCATTTGTGCAAACGTTTTATCATGGCCAAAATGTCCAGTCAATCCTCCACTATGCTTCTCCTTTAGAATATTATCCCTCATTGAGCATCTTGGTATGCACAACTGATTTCCTTTGAACAATAGTCCTTCTTGAATCATGTAATCTGTCCACTAAATTCTATCTCTCAACATGGGGTTTGTACATGCTTCATATGCTTCCTTAAAGTTTGTATCATCACAATACATGTCCTTAAGGTGTTCAAACCCCAAGGTCTTCACTTGAAATTCGTGCAGAATTAAACATCTCTTGCTTAACGCATCAACAACCTTGTTGGCATTCCCAACAATATGTTTTATGAAAAAAGTAAAATTTTGCATAAACGCAACCCATTTTGCATGTCTCTGATTCAATTTTTCTTGTCTGGTTATGAATTGCAAAGCTTGGTTATCACTATACAAGACAAATTATTGTGGGACAAGATAATGCCTCCATTTCTTCAAGGCTTGAATTATGGCATAAAACTCTTTGTCATATGTGGAATACATCCTCTTAGTCTAATTCAAATTCTCACTGAAATAGGCAACGATTTTTTTATCCTGACCCAAAACCACTCCTATTGCAAACCCACGTACATCACATCTTACCTGGAACGTCTTTTCAAAATTCGGAAAGACCAGAATCAGTCATTATGTTATCTTCTCCTTCAGTATATTGAAGCTCCTCTCGGCTTCCTCTGTCCATTTAAATAACGTGTTCTTCTTCTTCACTTTATCCATCATTGGTGCAGAAATCCCACTGAAGTCTCTAATGAACTTCCTATAGAAACTTGCTAATCCATGAAAGATCCTTACCTCGAACATGCTTCTTGGTGACGACCATTCTATGATTGCTTTCACCTTCTCTGGATCCATTTTCAATTCATTTGAGGAGATCACAAAACCCAAGTAAATGAGCTTTGTCTTCATAAAAGATAACTTCTTCAGATTTATCAACAGATTCTCCTATTGTAGCCTCCTCATTACTAACATTAGGTGCCTCAAATGATCCTCTTTAGTTCTGTTAAGGATCAATATATCATCCAGATATACAACTACAAATTTTCCAATGAAATATTTCAGAATTTCATTCATCAACCTCATAAAAGTGCTCAGGGAATTTGTTAAGACAAATGGCACAACAAGCCACTCATACATACCTTCATTTTTCTTAAAGGTTGTTTTCCATTCATCACCTTCTCTCATCCTGATCTCATGATATCCACTTTTCAGATCTATCTTAGAAAATAAATTTGATCCACTTACTCAATCCATTAAATCATCCATTCTCGGTAAAGGAAATCTATACCTGATGGTGATTTTGTTGATGGCTCTCGAGTCTTTGCACATTATCCACCCTCCATATTTATTTGGACTCAACACAATTGCTACTACACATGGACTCAAACTCTCTCTAACTAAACCCTTGTCTAGAAACTCTTGGACTTGGATCTTCACCTCCTCATTCTCTCGAGGTGTCAATCTGTATGCTGCTTTGTTCAACAGACTTTCTCCTGGTATCAAGTCGATATGATGACTGATACTCCTGATGGGTGGCAATGAGTTTGGGAGATCATCCACCACTATATCAACAAAATTATTGAATAGTTCCTAAACTTCCTCATGCAAATCATTCATTTAAGTTCTTGTAAGAATAGTTGTGGGTGTCCTTACTACAACAAACTGCATGTCCTGCTCTTCCTTGACCTCTTTCAGGAGTTCCTTCCCACTCATGAGAAGTATGTTGGTGATGTATTCCTCTTTCACTCTCTTCTCCTCTATTGGCAACAACATATGTGTTCTACCATTCTTATCCTGTATATGTATTTTTCCTCCCATCATGAATGATGTTTCTGTCAAACTGCCACGGTCTTCCAAAAAGAATATGGCATATGTCCATGGCAATTACATCACATAAGATTTCATATTTATAACCTGCTATTTTAATTCTCAACCAGGCATTGTTTAGTAATCATTACCTGGTGTCCTTTTTGTAACCATGAGACCTTGTATGGCTATGGATGTGTAGTTTTCTTCAAATCCATTTTCTCCACCATATTTGTGGATACTAGGTTGTCATTGCTCCCACTGTAAATGATCACCTTGCATAATTTTTCCTTAGTATTGCAAGTTGTCCTAAAGAGACTATTTATCTGCATTAGATTTTCAACCTTTGCCTCTGGTTTTAAGAGAATTGTTTTCAACATCATGGATGCTCCATCCTCCGCTCCTTCTACTTCAACATCTCTTCGTTGTCTTTCTGAAATGTGAGCTTCTCCTCCTCCTTATTTCTTATTCTCAGGGAATTCCCAAGACATGTGTCTTGTCTTTCCATAGACATAACATCTTATTCATCCCCTGCCTCTTCCTCTAGAAGAGTGTCTTCCACCACTCTGTCTTTATCGAGAACTTCCTCCTCATTTCAAGTGATTGTGTGGTTTCTCTGCCTCATCTTTAGACTGATGTTCTATGTCATGGTTAAACCCTTTGATTTTTCTTGGGACTGAGCTTTTACCTCCTCTTCGCTAGTTTTGTCTTCTGACCAACTTCGCTTCTTCCTTTAGTGAAAAATGATAAGCATCCTCCACATTCCTAACTGACATCATGCTGAGCTTGTCCTAGATTTCATATCTCAAGCCATTTATATATATGGTGACTTTTTCTTCATCTCTTTCCCTTTGTCCAGTTATGATGTTCAGTCGGTAGAACTCCTCAGTGTACTCCTTAACTGTCATCCCCTTCTATCTCAGGTTTTGTAGCATCCTAAACAGATTGATCTGATAATCCTTGGGTATGAATTTAGCCTTCATCTTGGCTACCATTTTGTCCCAACTTTTTATCTTCTGCCTATAGTTTGTCCCACCACAACCTTGCATGTCCTTTTATCCTGGTGACTGCCTGCTTCACCTTATTCTCCTCATCGACATATTCATAGTCGAAATGTTTGTCCATGGATCTTATCCAATCCAATAGTTCTTCAGAATCTAGATTTCCCTCATACATGGGAACCTCTATCTTAGCTCTGCCTCCCAACCTAGAAAATTCTCTCAACAAATGCCCTTTAACATATTCCCCTACTGCAACTTCTTGAACTTCTATTTCTTCACTTTCTGCATCACTGATGTCTCCAGCATCAAGTTGTCTTCTCTGGGCTTCTTCCATTGTTTCCAATTTGGCGTGAAGCTCTTGCATCTCCCTTTCTACCACACGGTTGGCTAAAGGTGCCTCTCCTCATCTACTTGGCGGCATTGTGTTGACTTATTGTCACACAAAAAGTACATATTTGAGTTCTGTATCTCCTTCTTTTCTCTTTTTCTCTCACCTGAAGTCTACAAACAAAGAATTTAAGCTCTGATACCACCTGATGTAGACCCCCTATCCCTCCTGAGGGTTGCGCAACCTCCCAGTCAGGATATATGACTCTAGAGTTGGAACAACTCTCCTAGTTCTGAAATAGAAACTCTAAGACTAAGTCCATAGGCCCATGTCTGTGTTCTCCTCATGCAAAACAACACTAGGCAGAAGCCCCCAAACTCCACGAGACCGCAAATGTGACCATGGGTTTAGCCCGAAAGGTGCATCATGTTTTGGTGTTTCAGGGTTTCCTATACAATGTTCCCTCGACATAGACCCCTTTGAGTCCCTAAATCCGATGGCCTAATCGGAAGTTGGCTCCTCCCTTTCCTCTGTCTATGTGACCACGTTCTTGTGACCACCACCTTCACCTCAAGGTGCATCCAAATCCTCCAGGTCTTGAATGCCGAAAGTATGACGACGTGAGATCTACGGCTTAGATCAACCCTTGGCCAATGACTACGATCATTTCATCATTTCGGTTTTTGTGACTTCACCAGGCATGAAATCCGGTCACTCCTCCACTCAATCGTTGAATGTCGAAGCACCCCTATGTCATGGATCGAAAACTCCGGGCCTTCGAAGATCCAATGGTCATGATCCTATTGAGTTTTCATCGGTTGAGAGTCTTAAAACTATTGACCCTTGTACTCTCAGTTACTGAAATGGAGACATGTTCCCTGCCACCGATCAACAACTCTCATTCCTCTTCCCGATCAATGATCTCCATTGAATCATGTTTATTCTCAAAATTTCTCCACCATCTATTCAGGTCTTTGCGGATTTCCCTCCCTGGATGTACGCAACATTAGATCTTACACACTTGATTTGAATCAGATGACCACTGATTCTCCACCGTGATCCAATAGTCGATAATTCTCTTCCTCCTGAGATTTTAGCTTCTCAGACTTAGAGGATTCTCTAAATCCCAAAGGTGTCGAACTTCACTCCTCCTGGGAAATGTATTCTTGGGTCTCGATAACACTTTCTAGAGTGTTATTCCTCTTTAGCTTCATCTGATGCAAAATTCAATTTCCTGCACACTCCTTGCATCTAAGGGATCTAGATAACTCAGATCCAAGGGATTTCTCATAGAGAAATTCCTTTCTTGATCTCCTGGCATTCCTCCCTCTTGCTCGATGCACACCTTGCACAACTTCAAATGAAGAGAAACAATTGAAAATGAAAAGCTAACATTCATAGTTCCAGTCTCTCCTATGGAGATTCATTCACTTTCTCACAAAAACAGAAATGACAAGAAATTGAAAAACATTGTTCACACACCATGTATTGGATCAATTTTCCTTGTTTTCTATTCGTGAGTGCCAAAATGTCTACAAAATACATTCAAATTACAACAACTGTAAAAAATGAGATCCCCTGCTAACTTGTAGTTCTCTTCCAACTATTCCCCCTCTATATTGTAGCTGACCCTATCTAGACGTACAAAACCTCTATTTAGCTTACCATACCTTTTAGGGTTTCCCCTGCCTACTTAAATACTCTAAAACTTAACCTACTAGTCATCTTAAGCCAGTCTCAATCCAGAGTCATAATGGAAACTCCTTCTCCGCTTGCGATTTTCAAAACGTGCCTCAAAGGGTAAATTTCAGCACTGGTTCAAGCATGCCTCCAAAGGTAAATTCTGGTGTTGAGTTAAGGTAGGTTTCAAAATTGGATGTAAATGCCAACATTGAAGTTCTAGAAGAACTCCCACATGCTGAGTGGTCATGCCTCTGCACACTTTCCAGTGATGCTTCTGCATCAGAATTCTTCTAATTCATTCACCCCATGGAAGTTGGGAGGTTCTCTTATCTCCATACCTACCCATGTTATTGAATGGTCTATGTTAGGATATTTATACACATAGGAGTTAGTTAAGATCTACTTGGTCTAATATGTCATTAGGTAAAAGTGTGCTTCTTAGTGCGTTTCTTTAGTATGCATTAGTATGCATTTGTACTTGTTATCACTCCAGGAAACTCTCCTAGGCTGTAAGTCGGAGATGCCTGGTAACTAACTCTTTTTGGGAAATATTTCTTAATATTTGATGTGGTTTTTGGATCAAGATGAATACCTAGGGACTAGAGTGTGTTTTCAAGACTATCTAGAAATATAAAATCTCACAAGGCCTTCTAGTAATGCATTCAGACAAGGCTTGATTAAATGGAGGAGAAAATAGCTATTGAACCAGACTATACTCATATAAAACAAGCACAATGGGTTTAATAACTAAGGAAATAACTTATGATTCTCAACTTAATCAATCAATTAGTGAGATCATAGTCACATCCAGATTGAATAAGCATCAATAAAGAACCTTCACTCATAAGATATCAGAGAACAGAAAAGAAAAGTCTGACAACACAACTGAAGGAAGCTTGCAATTTTTCATATAATAAGAATAGGTCTCTCTTACAATAGCAGCGTGTAGAACCAAAAATCGAACCCTTGGTTCATCTTCTATCCTAAGATTTATAGCATTACAAAGTAGTTTTAAGATCCTGAAAACAAGGATCAAATATACTAAAAATAGTAATTCAAAATTCAGTTGCAAAAGAAGTGGGATGCTTCCCCAAAATGAGGCCAATCCCAGATTTTTCTCAGTTGATTGTTGNTATAGCATTACAAAGTAGTTTTAAGATCCTGAAAACAAGGATCAAATATACTAAAAATAGTAATTCAAAATTCAGTTGCAAAAGAAGTGGGATGCTTCCCCAAAATGAGGCCAATCCCAGATTTTTCTCAGTTGATTGTTGGTGTAGTGTAGAACAACCTCCCAAGGCTAAATGATGAATTTCAAATAGAGACTAAATCGAATTTGCTGATGTGGCCAGGTGTCCTGCTTTCTATCCTAATAAAAAATGTCCATAAACCTTTGAAATAACTCCTTTCTCCATAATGTGTCAAAAATAATTGTTGGGCTGGACTTGATAATTCATTAGACATTCATTTGAAAAGATCCCAGATCTTTTCATCTCAAAAATCCTTGATCTATGTAAAAACTCGTCCAATTCTAGACACAAAGGCTTTTGGTGGTTATCTGGGAAAATTCCTGGTGAGTTATCCACCGAAAGAACCTCTTTTCAATGGTTAATGAGCACATTGTAGGCTCGCCTAAACCACCGAAAGTTAAACTTTGAAGAGTTTCAAAATTGCAAAAATGTTCATCCTGAATCCTCTTTTAGTACTCAAACTTTCTTAGATGTTGCAGTCCTGGTTCGTGCAGACCTACGAACTTTTTCTGACTGTGTAGGGGGTTCTGGTACATCCATTATAGTTGTGGCTAAATTAGACAAAGTGTCCAACCCAGTTTGTTTCTCTTCAGGTGATTCAAACTCCTTTAGCTTGAGCCTCAGAATCCCGAGCTGCCTGTATAATTTCATATTTTCTCTGATCAAATCTTTGTTTCTATCTTTGATTTTATCATGTTTTTCTCTAAGAGTTTGATTCATTTTGAATAGTTCAACATTTTTGTCAGTGAGATCTGTGTTGGCCTTTTGATCACCCTCTCCAGAACTTCCCTCTCATAAATCTCTTGTAGGAGCTTGTTTATCTTCTATGTTCTACCTTTCTTAGGCCTGCTTGAGGAGGCTTCTTCTTCTGGTTGCCTGTGGGTCTCTGGAGGATTTGATGGAGGTAGATTTGAATTCAATTTTGCATCCTGTTTGATCTGCAAGTTGTCCTATGTCTCTGCCACCCCCTGCTCTGATTCAGAGTCACTATAAGCTATATTGAAAGGGTTTTTTCCTATGACAGGGTTTTTAGATTGTTTATCTTCAAACTGTAATTTCCTCTTGATTCCTTCCTTTTTGCTAGGTGATGATTTTATAGAATCTCTGGGAATTGAGATTCCTTTCCTCCTCCTGTGACTACTCTTGGGAGTAGGATCTTTTCTACTTCTAGTTTTCTTGGCTTCTGCCTCTGTTGGTCTTTCTGTCTGAAATTCATTCCAAAACAAAAAGAAAACCCACTCAATGTGTTTCCTCTGCAAAGCTTCCCTCACTAGAAGAGTAATCATCCCTTGATGTGATAATCTACTGCTAACCTTAGCAGGCTGGGCTTTCACTTGTCTTGTCATCTTTGCCAGGGTTTTGTGAAAAAAGTAAGGCAGTTTTATCAGTCCTCTGCCTGTGAAATGATTCAGAAGTTTAAAATGGTAATACATTACCCTGTTGTAGCGCCCCTCATAAGTGATATATACCAAAATTTCCCTCAACAGGGACTGCCACTTTGGTTTGAGATAGGACATGAGAATATCCTTCTTCCAGGTCAAATCTTTATGCACTGGTAACAAATACGACCTGAATTCGATATTTGAAGGTGAGGAGGTTTTAAACCAACAGTCCCCCGTTCTGGATAACCTTGTGTACTCAGCAATGGATGCTTCGTCTATAATAATCTCCTCCCTGCCTATTTTAGCAATCCTTTCATCATAGGAGAGGGCAAAAGCTTCGACCACTTGTTGGTGAAAGGTTGTCAATTTCTCACAGTATGTGAAAACTCCGGTCTGTTTAAAACACTTTGCTACCTCCGGATGAGCTTCAAAATACCACATACCATCCACTTCGGATCTCAAAGAAGGAATCGCTTTTGACATGGCTCGATGCTGACAATGCCTGAAACTGTGGGAAACAAGGTTTTCGGGAGGCAATGGCTCTGGGAACTAGGAATACAGTCGATATCACTTATGAAAAACCAGTGAAATCGGGTGACAAAAGCATAGGATTAATGAATTCACTAAAACACTGATCCACTTTCGGACGACAATTTAGCTGAGTAATGCCGAAACTTTAGATTTTCGGGGGCATTTGTATTTCTGAAACTTTGAAAGAGAATAGTTTCCAATCTTACCTGATAATCCGACCAGGTTTCCTTGACTCGGGATACTTGCTGAACTCGGTGACCCTTTGACACTTGCCAGAGAAAGAGGGATCAGGATTTTTTGAAAATACGATTTGCTGATAAAATCGCGAGCTTGTGGTTGTCTTCAACGATCTTCAGGATTCATTATAACTCATCGGGTTTTCAGATGAAGGAATGACCTGGTAATGATGGCTAACGTACTTTCCACTGAAATGGAGGGTAGCTCCGTGAAATCATACCTGCCAATCACCACTCTGTGTGGATTTGAAATGATCAATGCAATGGATAAGACATAGGTGCTTCGAACCTTTCGAATGGACACCATGAATGTGCATCATCTCTCGCATGGCGAGATTTCGGTGGTTGTATTTATAATCATTGCGCCATTTTTTTACATCTGGCTCATGCGAAAGCATGAGCTTTTGTTTTTCCCATTCAAACACTTTCGGTGGTTACTTTCCTTCTGCTTCGACCCCTTATCTGCCGAAACTGAACACTTTCAGTGGTTAATGAGCACACTGGAGGCTCGCCTAAACCACCGAAACCTGATATTTTTCCTTTTTCTTGACCAAACCAAAATCAACATTTATTTTGAGATTATTTTCAAAATACAGACTCTCTAACCTATTTGCAGAAATTTAGAAATTAAATTTAGAACACCACCTATCATCTAAAAATCAAATAAAATCCACCGATTTATTTGAGGAGTTAACACTAGCTCCTATTGGGGATGAACACCTCCCTGTGAGGTTTCAAGAACCATAGAATCAATGCCTTTCCTGGAAAAGAACCTAAAAACTAAACTATCTGCTAGTGTTTCCATTGG
>SNQJ01S0188405.1:0-18344 GCA_010110895.2 Picea sitchensis | reverse complement strand
AAATTGATTTGTCCAAATTCTATAGAATAACATTTTTTTACCTTAAAAATAACCCAAATTTTATAAACTATATAAAATCATTAGAAATTTGAATATTTTTATAAAAATATCACCAAACATTTTATACTTTTCATATTAAGTACTAATAAGATTCACCAAGGTTTCTACATTCTAAGATAAATTTCCATCGTTAAAATTATCCTTGATTTACCAACAACCAGGAAGGGACACAACTATTTTTTTGTGGTAGTTGAAAAGTTCAACAAGATGCGCATTCCTATTCCTTGTAAAAAGACCATTGGAGGACAAGAAGAAACAAACATGTTTTTAATATCCCCTATTTTAACTGATGAACATTACCATGTGGAAATACCCATAAATTTGAAATTTTTTGCTAACTAATCTTGTAGTTGACCAACTACAATAATACACATAGATTTAACCATTCAACTATCATTAATTAAATGTATCTACATCATGCTAAATAAACATGAATGCAACTACTAAATTTATCACAACAACATACAATTCATTCTCATACATAGAGTAAAAACACACAACAATTAACTCATAAATAACTTAGAAAAAAAGATAAACACTTATATTTTAAAAATAGTTGTGCAACCTAATGCTTGGGACGGATGTTCCACCCAAACATAGACTCTTTGTTCTATATATCAACAGAAAGTCACCCCCGATATTGGGATAGAAATACACAAAATAGGGTGTCTCTCATAGTCCACTCACAACTCAGATATGCCACAACCCACTGGTATTCTCCTACAACTATCTCAAATTTCCTCTAGCTCTATTTCACTTGACCTACCCAACCTAAGGAATGAACCCCTTCACTTCTCTTATTCCATCATGTGTCCCATTAGTTTATCGGGGTCTCTCTAGCATAGGTAACGAGGAATATTACTACTAGGAATTTAAAGGAACTCATTGCTAGGAAAACTACTAGTAAAACAATAACAATCACTTGTTGTTACTATGAAATTCACCCATGAGTTCACTCTTTAGGCCTGAAAACATGGTTCTTCTACAAGCCTGAAAAATTTCCTCTTCAATATTTAGCTCCAAAAAACTTTAGAAATCACCCTCTATGTTTTCTCCAACTCCAATGCTCACTTTTTTCATGTTCTCCCCCCACTCATGCAAAAAACTGACTGTCTCCAACTACCCTCTCCACCCATATGAATTTCCTCTCTTTTCTCCAAGTAAGTTGATTCGCACTCATCCCCAAACTAATTGTACTCAACCCCATTCTTCCAATAACTACGAGATGTGACTTCTCACACCCACCCTCTTACATGAGTTTAATGATTAGGATCTCATACACTCAAACAAAAAATAGAAGTTATCCCCAATGATAATAAAATGCAGGAAGGTGGTTTGGATTCATTCCTAGAAATAATATTCCCCTTGGACCCATCTTAGACACTCCCTTCTCTTGTGGAAAACTTATCCCCCATTTTTGTCCATGTCCCCCAACAACTGGCATCACATTTTATTTATTAAAAATTTAGAAAATACAATTCGCATAATACATCAGTTGGCCATAGCCACATTCATATCTAAATTATGCATTAATTAAACTGGGGATTATAGCAGCGACATTACATTCCCCCTTCCCTACAATTGTTCATCATCCTTAGTGCACAAGACTATGCCTATATACATATACAAATGTACATAATAATATTCATAAAACAAAATTTATGCAATCTATTTAACCTCGAATAAAAATTCCAACCATAATTTCTTGTTCCTCTCAATCTGTTGACCCAAGGAATGTGCCCCCTTCACTACAATTAGTCCATCGAGCTACACCATTTTTTTATTCGTGTTTTCAGTGCACATGACCAAGAACTTTGAGATGTGGTTCGAGAACTCTAGCTGCCCAAAATGGAGTCTTGCATTTTTATCTTTTGTTTTCTTCAAAATTATAAAAAAATTACGGGAATTCCTCCTACATAGATTCTTTGTTCTCCCATGTTGCATCTTCAGGACTACAACAGGTCCATTGAACCTTTAAAAATCCTATAGCTTTGTTCTTGATCTCTTTAAATTTCCAATCCAGGATGTGTACTAGTTCCACCCGGAAATCCCCTTTCTCTTCCACCTGGATCATAGTCCAATCAATTATGTGGTTAGGGTTAGCCACATATCTCTTTAATAATGACACATGAAATAAATTATTCAATCTCATGGATGCAGACGGTGCTAGTATGTATGCAACTGGGCCTATCTTTTCTAATATCTCAAAAGGCCCACAATATATTTCTACCAACTTTGGAAACAACCCAATCTTTGCAAACTTCTTTTCACTTTCACTTTTATAAATTTATATTCACCCACTTTAAAATCTCTGAAAACTTTGTTCTTGTTTGCATAACTTTTCTTCCTGTCGTGGGAAACTTTTAATTTTTTTTTTTTATCTTTTTCATATGTTCTTCCATTTCCTTCAACAAATCTAGCTCAATGAAAACTATATCTGTTGGGTTATCCTAGTGCACTGGCGTGTTACATTTCCTGCCATACAATGCTTCAAATGGGATCATTTTTAATGAGTCTTGATACTCATTATTGTAAGAAAATTCAACTAAGTGGATGTAATCCTCCCACTTTTATGTATAGTCCATCACATACATTTTGAGCATCTATTCAATTTTTCTGTTGGTCTTGTTTGTTTTCCCATCTGATTTTGGGTGATATGCTGTAATGAGATTTAAATTTGTCCCAAAGCCTTTGAGAAACCCTTTCCAAAAATTGGATGTAAAATTTGGATCTCTGTCTAAAACTATTGCCTTGGGCACTCCATGTAGCTTGGAAAATTCTTTCATGTACACCTTTGCAATATTTGTTTCCTTGTGTATAGTATTTACTGGGACAAATTGTGCAACCTTAGCCAATTTTTTCACCACCACCATGTTGCTTCATTGTCTTAGGTAGCTATGTAACAAAATACACTGTAAATACTTCCCACTTCCATTCTAGAATGGGGAATGGCTGTAACAACCCAACCGGATGTCTATGCTTTGTTTTTACCTGCTGGTACTCTAAACACTTGGCTATATAATCAACCACTTCTTTCTTCATTCTTGGTCAAAAGTATTGGCTTCTTACAAATACAATTTATTTTTGATATCCTATGTGCCCAACATATAGCACATTGTGCATTTATCTTAGCACTATATTTTTCATCTCTCTTGAATTTGACACATATACCTTGCCTCTATACATGAGCATTGCATCCTCTTTTAGTTCATGATAAATAAATTTATGCTGAAAATTACCTTGTTTCAATGTTTCTTTTATTTTCAAATAATGTTGATCTAAATAGTGCATTTAGTTCATAATAAATAAATTTATGCTAAAAAATACCTTGTTTCAATGTTTATTTTATTTTCAAATAGCACTGATCTAAATAGTGCATTTCATGTGCTCTTTTGCTGAGTGAATCAACCATTTGATTGTCTTTGCCTTTTATATGCTTAATTTCAAAGTCATATTCACTAAGAAATTCGAGCCATCTAGTTTGTATGGAATTTAATGTGGGTTGTCCAAACAAATGTTTCAGACCATAGTGGTCTATCCTTAGCTCAAATATTCTCCCCATGATGTAATGTCTCCATATTTTTAGTGCATGAACAATTCCTGCTAATTCCAAGTCATGCGTATCATAATTCCTCTCATGCTCTTTTAATTTTCAGACTCATATCACACCACATGATCTTTTTGAGTGAGGACTCCACCAAGCCCTTCCTTGGATGCATCAATGCACACTACAAAATCTCCATCCAGTGCTACATTTTTTAAGATTGACACACTTTTCAAAATGTCTTTCAATTGTTGAAAGCTCTCTTCACACCCATACGTCCATTCAAATTTCACTTCCTTCTTTTCAAAATAAATGATTGGGATTGCAATATTTGTGAATATTTTTATGAATATTTGATAATAACCTACAAGAACCATGAATGACCTGAACTCTGTGACATTTATTAGCACTTTCCATCCCCTAATGGCATGTATATTCTTAGAATCCATTTCTATCCCATCTGCTGAAATAATATGCCCCAAGTAGTGAATCTTCTTTTCATAAAAGATGCACTTACTTATATTGGCATACAATTTTTGTTCTCTTAAAACTTGCAACACCATTCTTAAATTCTTCTCATGCTCTTTTTTTTTTTTGAGTAGATGAGTATATCATCTAGGAACACAATCACAAACTTGCCTAGGTATTCCTTGAACACTCCATTCATCAAGCATGTGAAAAAAACTGGGGCATTTGATAGCCCAAATTGCACTACCATAAATTCGTAATGCATGTATATTGTTATGAATGTTGTCTTGCTGATATCCTCTTCATTTATCATCACTTGGTGATAACATCATCTCAAGTCAATCTTGGAAAATATTCTTGCACCTTTTAGTTGATTGAACATATCATCAATCCTTGGAAAAGCATATTTGTTTTTTATAGTGACCTCATTCAACTATCTGAAAACAATACAAATCCTTAAGGTTCCATATTTATTCTTCATAAAAAGCATTGGGGCTCCCCAAGGTGACACACTTGGGCGTATATACCCCTTCTTTAATTTATCTTCAAGTTGCATCTATAACTCTTTCAATTTTGGTGTGCCCATTATGTAAGGTGTCTTGGACACTTGGGCAACTCCTAGCATCGAATAAATAGATAAATCAATCTTTTTCTTTGGTGGAAGTCCTCAGATTTCCCCAAAATGTCTTCAAAGTCCCTCAACATTGGATGGTCTTCAATGCTTTCCACTTTATCTTTGGTTGCCTCTTTCATATTGGCTTCAAAAATATGACACCCCTTCATGAAACTATTTCTTCCTCTACATGGATGAAACTTCTCTAATGTCCACAACTCTTGGAATGATTTGAACCTTTCCTTCCTACCCTACCTCATCAAGACAAGTGATTGTCTTGTTGTAAAAATATAGGAAAAAATGGTGTTTTTCCAACCAGTCCATGCTAATTAGATAGTCATATGAACCCAATGGTATGATGTTCACATCTACCTTTGTGACGAGTCCATTCATGTCTATTAGGAAATATTTAACCAACTCATTGATTTTCCTCTTAGCCCCTATGACTAACTAAAATAATCAAGATTTCTTATGCTTACTCCTTTGTAAGTGAAATATTTCAACAATGTTAGAATTTATGTAACTACAACTAGCTATAGAATCAATTAAAATTGCTATGGGATGGTTTCCAATCTTACTTTCCACTTCAATCATGGGGGATTGATATTCTTCTTACTTGTTGTCCAAGGATGCATACATCCTTGACATGTTTCCTGCCATGTATTCCACCATTTCATCCTTCTGAATGCTGTGGATTTTCCTCATTATTTTTCCTTTGTGAGGTCAGTCCCTATATAAGTGATTTTCCTCACATCCCCAACATTGTACAAGATGTTTCCTTGGACTTTTCCCATATGAATATTCCATCTCGAGCTCATTTTGGGTTGAATGTCCTTGATTATTTTCTTGTGAGTTGTTCTTGAAAAAGGGCAGCTTAAAACTTTCTTATTTTGATCCCTCTTTCCTTTCATCTTGTCAATCCAAATTTTTTGGAAAACTAGTCTCCTTCTACTCTACTCATAAATATGCTTTTCTATCCTTATGGTCTCCTCCAAAGTCCCAGAACTATCATATTGTATCTTGGAATTGTAGAAGGAAGGTAACCCACTTAGAAACCTTTTTATTTTGACCTTCTCATCCTTTATGAAGCCCATATACTTTAGAAACTCAAAGAAAATATTCTCATATTCATCCATTGTCATGCCTCCCAGCTTGATTTCAAAGAAATATTTCATACCCCTTTCATTGTAATTATCTGACAAATATTTCTTCTAGAAATATCCTTTGAATTTCCTCCATGAGACCTTCTTATCTTTAAGGTTCTTGGCTTTCTTAAGCTTATCCCACAACATAACTACCTTTCATTGCAAGTGGTAGGTTGTAATTCTTGTTTCTACCCTCGATGGGTAATTGTGCAAACTGGAAATATTTCTTCATTTCCAACAACTATGCCTCGGCCTATTCTCCCTTTCTATGTTCACCATGGAAAGTTGGTGGTTTATATTCTTAAATTCACCTTGGAAAATGTTTGACTCAGGCCTTATCTTTAGCCTTCTGACAGGAGACACACTTGGGATGCTCCATGGCCTTGAACTTTCTTGATCTATTCTAGTGGATTTCTTTGGGGAATGATGGAACCTGCTCATAATACTTGACTATTTTTCATTCCCATGATCATCCATTATGCTATGGGATCTAGACACTGCCACTTTCCTATTACTTGTTGCTTGCTTTGTGCCAAAGTCTTTATTGTCTTTCCTCTGTAGCATATTCAGACTCTGTAGTATCTCCTCTTGAGATTTCATGATATTCTCGTTATCTTCCCTATATATCTACATTTTTCTCTGCATGCTTCTCATAGTTACAGGATATTGTCTGCATATTCTTCCATTAGGATCTATCTCAACATTTCCCATGCTAACATGCAACCCTCTAATTTTGTCTTTATGGTTGTAGGACCCTTGGGAATCCTCCATGATTGCAATTCTCATACATGAACTAAAATGACCTCTCGAACCTCTTAATTCCCGTAATAAAGTGTGCATGCAATAAACTCTATGTTAGAAAAAACAATATATGCACATATGCACAATTTTGGAAAAAGAATGCATCATTTTTCTTCTCTTTAATGGCCACCAATAATCTTATTCCGAGTTGACTGTGAAATTTATTGCTCCAATCCCTTTTATGGGTTTACATGATGATTTAATTCTTCATTATATTTCTATTTATTAGTCATTTTCTCAAATCCAAATTCTTAACATAAATTTATGGGCAATTGAATATTGCCACCTTACTCCTCTTGTGCACCTCCCCCCAAGTGCAAAAAAATCTCAAACATCAACTTTGGCCACCTACATAGGTAAATATGTTAGGAACCAAGGAAATTTTTATATGAGACATAGATAAAACTATTAATACCTAATTCACAACCACTCTAATATTATCAAACTAATGCTCTAGTCAAAATATGTAGCAATCTAGAAATGAGAACTATGTCGTTTTTACACTTTCTCCTAACTTGACAATTTTATCCCTGTTTAAGCATCCCTACACCAAATCCTTTGCAATTTTGACAAATAAAAATTGGGTATCTTCATTCCTATTTAGTCTTAATGATATATAAAAATTTCACCCTTATTTGGGCTCCAGACTGATAATTACAGTTTGCAGAAGTTTTGACAGTTTTCCCATTTTTAGATGTATTCTTTCTCTTCCTATACATTTCTGTGTACCCATATTCCAAATTTGGCTCAATGGATGTCTTCTATGGTTGATGATATTTACATAAACTAATGATGTTCCCAAAAATGATTTTTGAGAAAGGATTTATGCCCTCTGGAATTATATTGCTACCGAAATATATCATGTATTGTTTTAGGTTGTAACTTTCTCATAGGAGAACTGATTTAAGTTTGAGATATCTCATTGGGAAGCTCTCAATATTTATTTCATTTAGGTATCTCTTGAAAATTCTATTTAATCCCTCAAAATGTATCCACAAGTTGAAGACCTTCAAAACTGATAATTTTCACAGAACATCCGACTGACATGGCCTGTTGAATGAATGTGTCCTCCTCTAATTTGCCCATGTCATCGTCCCACAAGCTTGTCAAATATTTTTCTTGGGTTCTTCCCATAAAAATAAATAAATTTCCCCATTCTTGTAGATCCTTCCAAAATCATATTGGGCTTTCTCCTTCAGAAACATCCTTTTTGAAACCATCGAAAACACTTCTTTTCAAAGCCCATTGGAAACATTCCTTCAGGTAATTTTCCTAACCTAGGAATTTCGTACATGGTCTTCCAAATTATCCCTTCAAATCTTCGATCCCCAAAGGAATATCAATATCTAATCTCTTCTCCTGATGAATGGTCGTGATTAATCCTTAAGTCTTTAGCCTTTACCTTTACCAAAAGCCATTGTGGGTCCCATATGTACCCAAATTCCACATCATATTATTTGATTCACTTATCCTTGTTGATGTGTCATACAACATGGTAATATGACATGTAATTCCCTTCCAAAATCATCCCTTGCAAGACAACATGCTCATCTTATAGATCAAACGGTCAACATTCATGCCAACCAATGACCCCGATCATCTTGAGTTTCCAAGATGCACACTGGTTACCTTGGTTAGAAAATCTCTTTTGTAAACACACCACCACCACCAGGATTTCTAAACAGACCCTTCATAATCCACCTTTCCAAAAGATCTAATGAATGACATCTCTGGCATCTGAAGGTCCATATATTCGCAAAAAATTACAACTACTTGAACTTTAATTCGGTCAGATGAACTTTAACATAATGCAAATTTTCCCCAGAGTTTTGACAAATCCTTACAAAAATAATTTCTTTGCAATATATGATGATTGAGAGTAATTTCGATCAACGACTCTCATTCTTTCGGGCTCACACCATCAAGTTTCTCCCTTTCAAATTAACCTCATGCCACACTTCAAGTTTTTTCTGAAACCATATTTTTGAAAACCTATTGGGAAACCTCTCTCCAGACTTCATAGATGAATCTCGACTGTTGATTCTCGAGGTTGAAATAATTTGGGCCTTCGATCACCAAACTTCACAATTTCCATGAAAACATAGAATTCAACAACATAGGAAGGATTTCAACTCTAAAACCTACAACTTACTACCATAAATCTTCCCTTCAATGGTTTTTAAGCAATTAAACTTGAATCTACCAACAAATTTGGGGATTTCACTCTGGTTCACCATTTTCCCCCAAATTCATCATAGAAAAAAATATTTAACAACAAATTTTCCCAATTCACACTAGCTCTTGGTCCATACAACTCTCAGTATTGAACCTTTATCTCTTTAATGTCCCCCAACTTAACCGAGGAACATTACCATGCAGAAATACCCATAAATGTGAAATTTTCTACTAACTAATATTGTAGCTTACTAGCTGCAAGAATACACACATATTTAACCATTCAGGTACCATTAATTAAATGAAAATACAAAATTCTAAATAAACATGAATGCGACTGATAAATTTATTGCAACAAAATATAATTCATTCTCATACACAAAATAAAAATGCAAAACATTTAACTAATAAATAACTCAGAAAAACAGATAAACACTTATCTTTTTAAAATAGTTGTGCAACCAACTGTTTGGGACAGACGTTCCACCCAACCATAGACTTGATGTTATAGATATCAACAAAAATTCACCCCTGATTTGGGGATAGGATTCCATAAAATAGGGTGCCTGTCATAGTCCACTCACAACTTAGATATCCCATAACCCATTGGTATTCTCCTACAACTATCCCGAACTTCTTCCAGCTCTCTTCCTCTTGACCTGCCCAACCCAAGGAATGTACCCCTTCACTTATCTCAGTCCATCAAGCATCCCATTCATTTATCAAGGTCTCTCTGGCACAAGTAACCAAGATTCTCACTACTGGGAAATCAAGGGAAATCATTGCTAGGAAAACTACTAGTAAAAGAACAACAATCAATTGTTTTTATAGTGCAACTCACCCATGAGTTCACTCTTCAGGTTGGAAAACATAGTTATTCTACAAGCATACAAAATTGCCTCTTCAGTCTTTAGCTCCAAAAACACTCCAGAATTCACCCTCCATGGTCGCTCCAACTCCAATTCTCTCTTTTTTCCCTATTCCCCCCCTTGCTCATGCAAAAACATGACTTTCTCCAACTACTTGTTCTACCCATACAAAATTCCTCTCTTTTCTGCAAGCAATTTGACTCACACTCATCTCCAAACTGATTATACCAATGAGCATCATCTCATACATGGTTACTAGATTTCTTAGTTCCTTCTGGACTACACCTAGGGAGAAAATGGACATGAAGTTGAAGATATCTACAACATTTCATACATAAACAAATGGACAAACATAATTAGTCAACTTGAATTTTCTAAAACTTTTGAGGGGTTATAATAAGAAGCATCTAAATACCTAGGATGAAAATCTGATCTATACTCAACACTCTTCTAACAAAGTGGTCCACACTTCTACTGGTAAGTCCCCTTTTGAAACCTGTTTTTGTTATTTGTCGCCTTCGCTCTTAGATGTTGTTTAAATAAAGTAAGGAGGAGTGAGGGAATACACCATAGGATAACCATTAAAATCAGAGTTTTGTTTTGAAAATATTAGGCTGATCCATTTACAAGTACAAGAGACACTGAAGAAGTCAAAATAAAGGCACAAGGAACATCATGATCACCCCAAAAAAAAATAATTCAAAGTAGGAGATAGATTTTGGTTAAAGTTGAACAAGGAAAGACTATAGGGTCCTATTAAGAATATCAAAAATATGTAGTATGGCATTTTTAAGGTATTGGAGAAGGTGGGATATAAGGTCTACAGACTCAATCTACCCCCATACATGTGCATTTACTAAGTAGTGAATGTGGAGAATTTGAAACTCTATGAGCCTTCCATATTGGATCATGAGGAGGAGTAGGTCCTACCTACCATAGAGGACTTAACACCAAATGCATATGTAGAGTTGGAAAATCAGGACACATTTTTGCAGAAGAGGTCCATAAGTACAAGACATATGCAACATGATGTTTGGTAGATTGGATTGAAAGGATGAATTCATGCAAGAAAAAATGGTACTCTAGGGAGATGGTAGAGTAAATATTTCCTCACCTCATTCAATAAATATTTTTGGGACCAAAATCCACCCGAATTGGGGAAGTATGATCTATATTGGATTATTATATAATTTTTCATCTATCTCAATACTTTCTACGTGGAAAAAAATGGAGGAATCAACGTGCATATTCATTTTAGCGGCAAGTCCCAATTTATAAAATTGGGTCCAAAAAACCATATGAAATATTCCAGAGCAATTTTGAGGCATCAAGGGAATTTTATTTTTGTACAAACCTACATTTTAGGAATATTCCATATTCTACACACTGAGACCTTTCCAATGGTTCAAGAATCACCTCAATCAGAGATTGTATGTGAAAGTTATGCCTCTTGCAAGTTGATCTACCTTGTTGACCACCATGGTACGAGTGGATGCCACTTCATCCCCCATTACTCAAACATGTGAGGCTATCCACGTAGTGGATTTTCAAGTACATTCTAGAAGGTCCAAACCTGATCACTAATTGAGGGTTGAGGAAATCAAAACCCTAACCCTAGATGACTATCGAGCTATGTTAAATACCAGGTCGTGAGGAGGAGAAGGGGTTCCATTCTTTTGTATTGAAATTATTCCATAGCTGAGTAGTGCATTCAAGGAGTGGTATTTCGAGAGAATATCAGAGGAGGTAAGATATTTTGTAGCAGTTTCTTAGGTCACATTGTCAAAGGAAACTCCATAGCGTGTGCCTCTTTCTTTGTACTTGATTTCCATAACTGAAGAAAAGAGAACATAGCATAAGCCTCACCTTTTAGATGGTTTTTCTACCATATTCATTTTCCCAAGATACATCTTGTGTTCAATTATGTGTATGGTGTGTATATTTTTCCCGTTCTTTCATTTTCATATTCAATTAATTTCATAAATTCAAGCAACGCTAGTAATGAACTAATATGGGATCTAAGGAAATAAACTGAAAAAATCTACGATTTTAGAATGATTTAAGAGTTGTGACGAAATTTTCTGATGGAATATCCATGGTATTTTACAAATCAATAAGGCTTGACAAAACCAAGACATAATTGAGAAGACCTTTGAGGTAGGAGACTTAGTCTGGTCTCATCTAAATAAAGACAGGCTACAAGGTCCCAATATAAAGATCAAGGTTATATGATATAAACATTTTGGGGTGTTGGATTAGGAAGGAGATAATACCTACACACTCAGTGTACTTACATATATGTGCATTTTCTCAGTAGTGAATGTGGAAAATTTGAAAATCTCTATGAGCCTTCCATGTTACAATAGGATAATCAGAGGCAAGTCTTACCTACTATATATAATTTAATTCCAAAAGCTTAGGTAGAGTTAGGAGAAGATGTAATTTTTCAAAATAATTCTAAAACAAGTAGATGGGAGCAATGAGAACTCTAGCATATTGGGTTGAAAGGACAACTTCCAAGTAAGGCCTTTAGTAAAAATTTCACCACCTCCTCCAGTAAATTTTTTTGGGTACCAAGATCCTCCCAAAATGGGGAGTATGGTATGAATTGTTTTCATCTATTTTCATATTTTTTAAGTGAAAAAATTGGAGCTATTGACTTATAGGTCCCATTTTAGGGGTATGTCATATTTTGGTGATTTGGGTCATGAGACCTTCAGAGCCCATTTTGGGCATTAATTGACCATTTCTTGGGTCAAAACTTCGTTAAAAATGTTCCTAGTGTAAGTTTTAAACTTTTCAAGTGAAGTAATGCATATAGAATTTTTAGCAAATGCCAAAGAACAAAAATGGCACATACATAGTACATAAATATTTACCCTAGAAACCCTTAACTGAGAAACTAGCCTAGCTTAGGGTTGCACCTATCTCTTCTTCATTGTATTAAATTCACCATTCACAATAAAATATTTTAGGTATTTTGTAGCATCCCAAACCCTAATATTTTAACTTGGACTAGATTATAACACTAATCCCTTAATTGGGATTAGATTACAATGGCCCAAGAAACCAGAATACAAGCCGCAAATAGACCCAAAATTGTCTTTTGGGGATTCCTCCCCATCCCATTTTAGGGGTATGTCCTATTTTGGTTATTTAGGGTTGTTGGCCCTTGACCAAGTTTTGAGGATCCTTGGTCATCTTTGACCTATTTTTGGGACTTCGACAAGGTTTCGAAGGCAGAGATCAAGACGAAGTGGAGATCGTAGGATCTCGACCCCTTTTTAGGGCCTTTTTGGGTTTTGGTCTTATGTAATGGGTATAGGGATGTTGGCCCATGGGTTTACCCATGCTTAGGCCTATTATGTAATGTATAAATAGAATTCTAGGTGATGTAAGAAGTTGTGAATAGTGACTAGTAGTGACTAGTCAGTTGCAAGTGTGCTAAGTGCTAAGTGGTAATTGCTTTGTGCATACTGTGTGAAGCTTGCAGAGCTAAGTGCAAGTGATTGTAAGAGACAATGGAAGGATTTGTGCTATAACTCAAGGAAGGAGGATCTAGCAAGGTGCACAGATCTCCTATCCTCTATGGAGTTGATTTTGACGCTTTGTGCATGTAAGAAGATTGAAAGAAGCTAATAAAGAAGACAAAGAGTTGGTGGACGTAGCCCTAGGGTGGGGGTGAACCACACATATCTTGTGTTTTGAATGCTTTGTGCTTTTGGTTGTTCTTTTGTTTATGTGATTCAATGCTTAGTGTGATGTTAGATGATAGATGGATCTGATATGATAACTTAGTGTTGAATAATGTGAATGAATGATAGATCTGATCTCTATTGGTATGCTTAGTGCTTGAATCTATTTTATCTGTGTGAATACTGCGTTGATATGTTGTTAGGGTTTAGTGACGCTGTGAACTAAAGATGAATATTAACGAACTGTAATAACTAAGTGCTTTGTTAAGGTGTTACAATCACAGATCTGTGTCCCAGCTAAGGTTGCATACATCTGAGTCCTGCAACCACCCCTACCTCTACCTCGGGTGAGACTTCATCTTCTTTACAGGTGTTTCCGAAAGCGCTGGTAGTTAGGGTTTTGTTGGTGCACTATTGTAGCATTGAAGCCTGGGTCTGCCCCTATGCCAACAAATGGTTCTATTGTCGGGATCTAAAACTGTGATTGCTGGGAAATGAGGAAGAAGAAGCTCTGTGTGAAGATCTGACCCAAAACTGTGAAAGCTTCGTGCGTAGATCTGTTTCCCTGGTGCACAATACTCTACTTGGATTGTGAATCTCTTTGCTAAGAAGAGAATTTCGATCTAAAGAAAAGAGGTAAGATCTTGAAGCCTTGTGCTCCGATAAAGGTAAGAATAGTAAAAAAAATTAGATCTGGAAGCTTTGTGCCCTGCTGAAAGTAAGATAAGTAGAAATTTTTGTTTCAAGAATATGGATCTAGGTATGTTTGATAAATTTTGTCCTAGCCTGAAAACTAGGGCACAATTAGAATAAAGAAGATTTGAAATGAGTAGATCTGATAAGAATAGTGAAAGATATGTTATTCCTATGCATAAAAAAAATGTTTGGAATAATAAATGGATGCAGGATCCTAGAAATAATTTTTTGCAGGTTAGCTACCATGATCCTAGTGCGCAATATAGGAAAGGATAGGGATCATTTAAGAGAAAGAGAGGATTAACTCTTTTTTACAGTTGTAGAAGACCGGGACATCTTTCTAAGGAATTCCCTAGTAGAAGACCCAGTTGTCTTTGTTGTAAAGCTATGGATCATGAATTTTTGGACTTCCCTAGAATGATTGCTAAACTTGAAAGAATGAATATGATACAAGAATACCATGAGAAATGTCAAGACACTAAGACCATGGAAGAACCCCAGAAAGAATAAAAAACTGTATTGCTACAAATGAAAGAAACCCTGAATGACCACCGAAATATCGACTTATCAGATATCTTCAAAGAAAAAGAGTACATAGAAGAAAGAATAGGAGGCTTCGACATTGACTGTGTTCTGGATGCATAAAAATAGGTGAATATTATGACAGAAAGAACTTGGGAAACTTTAGGAAATCCTTCTATGATTCCTTCATTGGGAGGAATAGGATTATTTAGAGGAAAGATGATAAACCTACGTGGAAATCTCACCCATATATCTATGAGTGCTCATGGAACTTCGACAGAGGAAGAGTTTGAGGTTGTTAAATTTATTGAGAACAACGCCCCATTTTCTATATTACTAGGAAAACCTTGGATTGAAAGGGATCAGGCCAGAAAGAAAGAAGAAGAAGTCTTAGGGCAGAAGAAGTAAGAATTAAAAGATTTCATGACTAGGAGGATCACACACTTGATTGAAGAACAAGAGCACAAATCGAAGCTATTTAGAACCAGAAAATTGGATGTCAAAGTTGAAAGAACACATGAAGACTCATAGAAGACTAAAGAACCTACCCCAGATAGAGAAGAAGTATTGCCCTTGAATCCTAGGAAATAATCTAAACAACGCGAAGTTACTATGCCAAGAGGATATAAGAATCAGAACGAAAAGAGGAATAGAGAGATGAAGCTCACTGGAAAGAAGGCTAGAAAACTAAGTAAGAAGAGATCGAAGATCAAAAAGTTACATAAGGTTCCAGAGGGAACTTCGCAGAAGTAAAATTTGCAAAACTGGAACTTCGCTTGGATAGAAGAACAATGCCATATGGCACTTCGCCATGGTGAAGCAATATAGCTGTTGGAAACAGTATAACTGTTAGAATGACACCCTGAATAGGTAGAACAACATTTATGGTGAAAAATATCTCCATCAAACCGTTGGGACTGTTTGAACTACTTGCTGTGAAGTTCACCATGCTCTGGTACTCAAGTGATATGGGAAAATAGTGGCAGTCGAACGCATTCTTTCACACATATTATCTCCAACTAAAGAGGGCTATCGAAGCTGAACCTCTCATGACGCCAAACACCCTACAATGATTCTGACCCCTCATGAAGTTTCGTGCAAATCAACACTTCATCTATATCACTACGCGCGTAGATGAGCATAAGGAGGATCTTCAATCATACTATAATCTCATAGAAGAGGACATCAAGGAGATAACTATGGACTGGTCAACAAACCTCCTTATCCCTGCTAATCCTGCATAGGTGTCTGACATCGAACTTGATAGATCAGAGGCCACTCACAAAGAACATGACACACCCAGAACCAGCAGAAGGAAGAAGACCACATAATTCTAAGACTTAAGCATCGCATCAGAAAAAAATGCTTCAGTATCACCTGGACAAGGGGGTTATGATGAAGTAGAAGAGATAAATGTCAAAGAAGATGAGAAGAAGCAAGGGGAAATAACACCTCCTAGAGATGAGGCTGATCCCTTGAAGAAGAGTAAGGTTTCTCCCCCGAAACCCTCTTCCCGAAATAAATCCAGAGCCACCTTGACCAAGATGTAGACTGTGCTCACTGTCGATGAATTTGACTTCATCATCACAATTGTAAACGACACCTCACAGAAAATCTTGCAGAAGGAGGAGATGTATGACATAATTGAGGTTGAGCTCCGAGGGGTACAACAGGCCCTTCAGTCCAGTCACGCAGTGTCCACTGCGCCCCTGCCCTTGGAAGAACCACAGTTGGGAGATGAGCTAGCCCAACTCCGCCGACTATATGATGCGACCGAAGGTCACCTTCATCGCACACAGGAAGAAATAGAACAAGCCACCCAAGCCTTGAAGAAAGTGCAAGAAGTAGTCGTAGAACAACGTTGAGTTGCGAAGCAGGAGAGGGTTGCTCTCTAGATAAAGTTTGCAGAGGAGAAGGCACAGATTCAACAAGAAAAATAACACTTTATCGTAGAACATATCGAAGTGAAAGAAGCAGTCAACAGAGCACTTCACTCTATGATAGGTTTAGAGCCAAAGGTAGAATACCAAGTCGAGCATCAAGTAGAGTATCTCACCAAAGCTATCCAACAACTACAACAAATAATAGTAGACTTAGATCTCCACACAGTGCCCTACACCCCGCAGGATGTAAGGGATCAAAGAGATGCAACTTCTCAAAGTTGAGAGAATAAAGGCCCTTGCCATTGAATGTGAACAACTAAGTGATCACAGTGCCCAAAATTATGAGAGAATCACTGAGAATCCATAACTGAAGGCACTGGAGTCACAACTCCAGGAGGCGAAGCAGCAAGCAGAAACAATATAGGCGCAGTTGAAGCCCCTATCAACTGTTGAAAGGATGAAGAGATCCCAAGAGTAGTGCACTTCTCAACAACAGTTCCACACCATTCATAACAGAGTCATGGAAGTGACTCAAAGGCTCCAACCTATACAGAATGAGGCTTTCCAAATGTTCTTAGAGATCGAAGGTCGAGGAGAATAAATGGAGCAATTCATCACTGCAGCTGAACAATGCTTAGAGGGACCTGCCAACGAAGCTGTTATCCAAGAGTTCACTTGGAAGGAGGCCATGACACAACAACAAGTTGATGCAGCTCTAGCCACTATCGAGGATTTTGAGATAGAATTACCCAGATCAGAGTGACTCAGGACGAGTCACAGGTGAGTGTTGGGGGCCTGTTGGCACTTGACCAATTTTTGGGACTTCGATAGGCTGTCAAAGGCAGAGCGCAATATGAAGCAGAGATCGCAGGATCTCGACCCCTTTTTAGGGCCTTTTTGGGTTTTGGGCTTATGTAATGGGTATGGGGATGTTGGCCCATGGGTTTACCCATGCTTAGGCCTATTTTGTAATGTATAAATAGAAGTCTAGGCGATGTAATAAGTAATGAATAATGACTAGTAGTGACTAGTCAGTTGCAAGTGTGTTAAGTGCTAAGTGGTAATTGCTTTGTGCATACTCTGTGAGGCTTGCAAAGCTAATTGCAAGTGATTGTAAGAGACTGTGAAAGGCTTTGTGCTATAACTCAAGGAAGGACGATCTAGCGAGGTGCGTAGATCTCCTGTCCTCTGCGGAGTTGATTATGAGGGTTTGTGCATGTAAGAAGATTGAAAGAAACTAATAAATAAGATGAAGAGTTGGTGGACATAGCCCGAGGGTGGGGGTGAACCACGTATATCCTGTGTTGTGGATGCTTTGTTCTTTTGGTTTTTCTTTTGTTTATGTGTTTCAATGCTTAGTGCGATGTTAGATTGTAGATGAATCTGATATGATAGCTTAGTGATGAATAATGCGAATGAATGCTAGATCCGAACTCTATTGGTATGTTTAGTGCTTGAATCTATTGGATCTGTGTGAATACTACGCTAATCTATTGTTAGGGTTTAACGACACTATGAACTAAAGATGAATATTAACGAACTGTAATAACTAAGTGCTCTGTTAAGATGTTACAATCACAAATTTGTGTCCCATCTAAGGTTGCAGACATCTGAGGCCTGCAACCACCCCTGCCTCTACCTCAGGTGAGACTTCATCTGCTTCGCAGGTGTTGCCGAAAGGGTTGATAGTGTTAATGTTTATGCCATTATTATAGTTCTTTGCATTTCAATAGATAAGAGCATCATAAGAACAAGATCACTGATAAATACACATTCACAAGAGACACAACATTTATCCCGGGAAACCCTCTAGGGGAAGAAAACCCAGCAAAAACTTCCTTATCATAAATAGCTTATACAATGTTCAAGAGAT
>SNQJ01S0188404.1:0-18344 GCA_010110895.2 Picea sitchensis | reverse complement strand
GTGATTTTTGAATTGGAGAGAGGGAACAATAGTTGCAGGTTCCATGGTGATGGCGACGAGGGTGATGGGATCTGGAACTCTATCTACTTGGAACATTTGAAGCAAGAGTTAGAATAACAAGCACGAAGTGGATTGACAGGTGAGTGGGATGGCGATTAACGATCTGGTGAGCGGGAAGTCTAGTTAGCAAGTCCCTTGGCGACGACGAAGAGGGTTTTGGGAGATGAAAATCTAACTATCTGGTTTCAGTTTAATTCTGAGCTAGAGGAACTATCTCGTTAATGTGCTAAGAATGGAGTTAGTGTTGTGAGCCACTTAGCCGGTCACATGACTACGACATTGATGACTTTGTCTTATCTTTTAATAACTAACTACCTGATTCCCAAAGCATTTTAATGATGACGAGAATCTTCTGCATTAAGAATTGATTATGTATGTTGGTGGAGCCTCCAACGACTTCCAGGTGCTACCCTAATGGAAAGTGAAGTCAGGTCACTGATGAGTGCAACTAACAAGGAGCACTGGGAGAGGTCATGGTTTTTATCCTCGGTGGATGAAATCAGTGGGATTAAAGACACATACTGTCATTCTGATGAGATATTTAATGCGGAGGTTAATGTGGGTGTATTACATGTCTAGCCTCGTTCATTGCACAAGTTTGTAAACACTTTGGAGCCTTGTATTCCGCCAGTCGATGCAGAGTTCACAGGAGGGATGACCGGGGTTTTTCCACCTACAAAGAGGGTTCAGGGGTCAAGAGGGTTGGCGAAGGGGAGTTCAGGGGTATCACAGATTGTTAAAGGCAATGAGTTTGAAAGAGATGCCTGACTAGACCAAAGAAATCGGGTTAAGCGCACAGTGAAGGTGTGGAAACCAAAAAGAACGAAGCAAAAGCTGGTTATGGGAATGGACATTGGTTTAGAAGAGTCCTGCAACTTGGTGCTTTGCGCCTTATTTGGGAGACTTGCTTATCACTCTCACTGTGTTTGAACCCTTGACAAGTGGGTGATTAGGAGCTGGGAACCTTTGCTAGGATATTCTCATGAGGTGCTATCGTTGCTGAGAGGATGGATGGGTTTTGTGTTCAAGAGTCCGGAGGATTTAGAATTGGTCCTGAATAAGTTTTGGAGTTACGACGGAGGGAGCATGATGTTAAAAAGGTGGCACATTAGTTTTAATCCAGTGACATAATATTTTAGTTTTCGGCATATTTGGGTGCTCCTCCCGAGTCTTCCCTTACAACTGTGGAACTTAAAAGCTCTAGAGGCGGTTGGGAATTCCATTGGACGTTTTTTAAATATATACGAAACAACTTTGAGCTCTCTGAATAAAATAATGGAAAAAGTGGTAGTAGAAGTGGACGTACATGCGGGGCTCTTGGAAGTTTTATAGATTGAGTGGCAGGGTCTTCTGTTTGTACAACGTTTGGACTATTTGGGGCTACCATTTCGCTATACTATTTGTAGACAAACTAGTCATTTGATAAAGGAGTGCCCAAACATATTTGGCTCTTTGGTTGATGATGATTCATCGAATGAATTGCTTGGTGATAGTGTCACTCCCCTGGAGGAAGCACACGACCCACTGGATTATCCGGGGCTAAGCTCTGAGGACAGTCCTGTTGCATTGAGGAAAACTTTTGTAGGTAAGTTGAAACACTATTTCCCTAAGCTTTACTTATCTTTATCTGCTTGGGAGCGTGAACATTTAAATTCTATCCTCTTCCCTGAACAGTCTCCAAGGAAGGTTCTAGATTCTGATAAGACCAATTTCTTAGAACCTGAGGTCATTGCTTTGGGTGGGGACAAAACTCTGAGTTCATGTGAGGTTTCACCTATATGTGGGTTTACTGCTAATACAATTAATCTATCTGAGACTAAGGATGTTTCTTTTATTGCTCCGAGTTATAGTGAGTTGACTCTCAGTGATTCTACTTTGGATAGATTGATTTCTGATTTAGTTCCTTCACTTAACATGGATTCTAACCCTATTCCATTACCGACCTTTTTGGGCAACCCTCCTGTGGATAGTCAGCCAGTCCAAGGGAATTCTAAGGGTAACTAGGGGAATGGGGCACATATTTTTACTGACCCTGCGTGGTCAAGGGGTCTGGGGTTTGAAGTCTCGCCAATTAAAACAAGAAGTTCCTGTAGGAAGGCAGGGACTAATAGTTCTATTTCATATACTTTACCAATTACAATCACTGAACAAGGGGCACTTAGAGGCATGAAAGCCATGACAAGGGATAAATCATGATCCTTATTTCCCTTAACATCAGAGGGGTAGGAGGACCCCTGAAACTGGCCTCCCTTCGTAGACTCTTGTCTAAAACTTCTCCAAACATTATTTTCCTACAAGAAACTTTGGTGGTCGTGGATAAGGCAAGATTATTTATGAATAAGATCAGACCGGACTTGATGATCTGTGTTTTTAGTTCCGTGGGGACTTCTCGTGGACTTCTAGCATCCTGGGATCCAATTTTTCTTTCTTGATCCTTATCTAAGCAATGGTGGTATTTTTTTGTCAGGAACTTCCCTAATGGACAACGAAAAGATAACTCTACTGAATGTTTATGGGCCCTATCAGGACTGCAAAGATTTCTGGGATTATGTGGATGGTACAGGTTTATTAGCATATAAAGACATAGTTATTGTTGGAGATATGAATTTCACAAATTCTTTTGAGGAGGTTTGGGGGCAATCAACACAATTTGACTCTTTGGCGGGTTTTTTTAAATCACTATTTTTAAAAAACAACTTAGTGGATGTTGTTCCAGCTGAGGTCGTTCCTACGTGGCGGAATGGTAGGTCCGATGCTGACAGTATAGAAAACTTCCTTGATCGGATTTACGTAGGGGACGATCTCATCGCCTCCACTTTAAGGTAAATGACCTAGGTTGAATACCCATTCATGTCTGATCATGCACCGATTTTCCTTGAGTTTGGTGTTTGGATTCCGACGGTTGCATATCCTTTTAAGTTAAACCCAGTATGGATTGGCGATGATTCCTTTGCTTGGATGGTTCGAGATGTTTGGAATGATCCACGTCTTCTTCTTATTATAGGAGCACAAAGTAGACTGGTAGGGAAACTATCTCTTTTAAAAGCTCAAGTTAAATTGTGGGCTAAGGAGAAGTGCCTCCAGGATCAGTTAGATGTGGTTAAGATTGAAGAGGCACTTGTTTTCAGTTATAAACATTTGACATAGGTTACAAGTTTTGATACCCCTGTTCAATATTTGTACACACTTGAGGTGGAGAGGAAGAAATTATTGCTAGTGGAGGAAGAAAGGTGTCGTCAAAAGAGTAGGGCGATATGGATTAAAAGTGATGATAAGAATACCAAGATTTTTCACTGCTTCGCAAGATATAGAAGAAATAAAAAATACATTTGGGAGACAAAGGATGATACAGGGGGCATCCATTCGGGACATCAAACCATCAAGGAAGAAGTAATTAAATACTTCAAGTCTTTCTTTAGTGATACAGGCCAAAACAATATTGAAGATCATATCAACTTTGTCAGGTTGTTCCCAAACTTTGTGAGTGAGGATGAAGAACTTACACTAGAAAAGGCAGTTTCGAAGGATGAAATCTATGAGATTCTAAGGGTTTTGCTAAGGACAAAATTCTCGGTCCTGATGGATGGACTGTTGAATTTTTCTTTAACTTTTTCGAGTTGGTTAGATAGGATTTGTTAGATATGCTTGAAGAAACAAGAATCACAGGGGAGGTTATCAGTTCAATTAATTCAACTTTTCTTGATTTGATTCCCAAAGTTAATAATCCATATTCATTCAATGATTTTCGACCTATTGCACTTTGTAACTTATGTTACAAGATCATTGCTAAAGTTATTGCAAAGAGAATTAGGCCAATATTGTCTAGATCACTTTTAGAAGAGCAATTGGGTTTTCTTAAAGGAAGACAAATACTTGATGCAATCGGTACTGCATAGGAATGTTTACACAATATTAAAAATAAAAAACTTCAAGCCTTAATCCTGAAACTTGATTTAAAAAAAGCCTGTGATTGTACCAATTGGGATTTCCTAAGATTAATTCTTCTACAATGTGGCTTTGGACTATCAACAACTAATTGGATTATGGCTTGTGTAACCTCTACAACATATGCAATTTTGATTAATGGAGAGGCTTCTAATTACTTCAAGAGAAGCAGAGGACTTAGACAAGGTTGTCCGCTGTCGCCCCTACTCTTCATCCTGGTTATGGAAGGTCTTAGTATTTCTTTAAAGAAAGAACAAGTTGACAGAACTCTCATGGGGATAAAGGTTCTTCACCTTATATTTGTTGATGGCATCCTTATAATGTCAAGAGCTTCCCTTGCCGAATGGGAGAAAATCCAAGTTATTCTCCATGTATTCTGTCGGGCTTCGGGATTGGTGATAAATGTACATAAGTCAGTTTTCTTACATTCAAGAGTCTCTCTGGAAACTTTACCGTCTTTAAAATATTTACTTCTTTTCTCCTGTAAAGAGATTATTGTGGGATTTAAATATTTGGGGTATATGCTGAAGCATGATAGTTATAAGATGAAGGATTGGCAATGGCTTATTGATAAGTTCAAGACCAGGATAAATCACTGGTGTAATAGATGGCTCTCCCTGGGGGGTTGCTTTGTTTTAATAAAAGCGGTTATAGACAACCAACTGGCATACTAGATGGCCCTTGCTCATATATCAATTTTGGTTCAACACAAGATTCACAAGTTGAGTATTTCATTCCTCTGGTTAGGAAACAAAATCAAGCGAAGTTATCATTTATGTAGTTGGAAATCCATAACAAAAACCAAACACTATAGAGAATGGGGCCTACGAAATATATTTGTTTTCTACAGAGATTTGGCAACAAACACCTTATGGCGATCTTTGATGAAGCCAATAATATGGAAAAGGGTGATCAAGGACAAATATTTTCCGCATGGATCAATGTTGTCATGGTTGCGATCGAAGAAAGAGGTCTCGTCCTTTGGATCATAGTCTTGGAAAAATATTTGAAATACCTTACCAGTTATTGTTCAATGGATGGCATGGAAGTGGGGATCGAGACATTCTATTTCAGTTGGGAGAGATGTTCTCTTAGGCCCAGGACAATACTCTTTTTTAATGCAGGAATTGGTAAACAAACTCAACCAAAGGAACATCCATCTCTTATTTCAGGCCAGCCAGATCATAGCGAGAGGCACGATAGGCCAAACATAGATTAGCAGTGTTGAGTTGGGTCTGGAGGAGGATCTTGCAATGGAATGGGATAACTTCATAAAGAATTTGATTGATTCAAGTATCTTTTTAGTGGACAAGCCAGATGAATTAATATGGACAGGAGGTGATATGTCGGGACAAATTTCTGTTAAGAATGTTTACGAAGCCCTCTCAAACAAATTATGGAGATAAAATCTAGGGGATGGAGGAGGAAACTATGGAAATGAGATTTCCCATTGAAGCTAAAGCTTTTTGTCTGGCTCTTAGCTTAAAACAAAATATTAACATGGAAAAATTTGCAGAAAAGAGGTTGGAAGGGGCCTGGATTATGTTATTTGTGCAAAGTTAAGAGAGAATTAGGTAAACACATATTTGTAAATTGTTCCTTTACTATATCAGTTTGGGAGGAAGTGAAAAAGGCTCTAAATATTACTTATGGTTGGAATGGCACTTCGATGAATGATTGCTTCCAAAATTGGGCATCTCAGAATTTTAATTTACAAGCTCTTCCTGCTTATATATGCTGGAACATTTGGTTGGAGAGAAATAAGTCAATCTTTGAGGATAAGATCCCATCTATGTAGAGAATTTTTTATCTTGCTCTAGGAGTTGTGGACAAAATGGGGAAAAAACAAAAAGTTTATATACTAAGGCTTACATCTACAATCCTTCCTATAGATAAAGCTCATGCATGGTTTGATGGGGCTGCTCAACAAAATGGTACTCTTTGTGGTGCTGGTGGTGTCTTAAAGGTAGATGACCATAAAGAGTATAGATGGAATTTAAACTATGGAAGGGGAACAAATTCCAAGGTAGAGCTCATGGGAGCTTGGGCTACTTTGACTCTTGCCTCAAGACTTACAGTTTATGACTTACATGTTTTGGGGGATTCCAAGATTGTCATCGATTGGCTTAATCGAAAAGGATCACTTATGGTGGCAAATTTAGATGGTTGGAAGGATAGGATGACTGAATTCAACCCTCTTTTCAGATCTATCTCCTTTGCGCACATATATAGGGAAGAAAACAAGGAAGATGACTATCTTTCAAAAGAGGCTCTTTACTTATGCCGAGGGAAAATTGCTTACATTCAATGGGAAGGAGGCCATGAAGGCTCTACACTCTTTTTAAATATTTATTGATTATCTATGAGACTTCCTTAGTGCTAGTACATTTTGGGTCTGTTGTTGGTTTTCTTTACCCTCTTTGATAGAGAGTACTTTTGGCCATGATTATAGTACATTTTGTAGTATTGATGAAGAATAAATCCTTTACAGGTTTAAGGATTATGACTTGATTATAAGACTGTCACCTATTTTGGGTCTGCCCATAAAAAGGACATCTATACTAGTGATGTACTGATTTTGTAAACAAATTATATTATTATCAATATGATGTGGAATTTTCACTGGAATAAAAAAACCTCAAAACTTGTTTTCCATTTACTTCACACTATGAGTATCAATTTTGGTACAATATAGGTTTGTACTATTTATGAGCATACTATTGGGATAAAAAAAATGTTTATTTCAACATTTGTTTTAATACTAATTTTTTAATATTATATTGGGATAAAAAAATGTTTATTTCAACTTTTGTTTTAATACTATTTTTTTTAAAAATTGTGGAGAATTCAAATTCAAAATGATAAATATTTAAATTGTGTTTTATTCTTACTTAAAAATTTAATATCTTCCCATAACATAATACTAAATAATAAAGTAAATATAAAACCAAATGACAACCTTAAATTCACTTACTAGGTTCATCAACATTCTCCTTTTTCTAATTTCACAATTTTTTTTATTTTTTTATTTCTCAACAAAATCCCTTTTCTTGAACTAAACCATATTATTTTTCATTCTCTTTTTAACAAATTTTCCTTTCTTCTCCAACCCAAGTTTTTTCTCTCAAAGAAGAGAAAGGTTTTATTTTCTCTCAAAGAAGGTTAGGCTTGCTTGTGTAGGATAACTTCTCAATCAATGGAGGAAATTTCTTAGTATAATTTTCTTATTTTTGATATAGATTTTTTATTGGATTTATTTTTCATTGTTTAAAGAGGTTTATGTCTTACATTTGGCTTATTTTTGTTGCAGCTAAAGGATAACCTCTTCTCTAGATCATAACTTCTATTTTATTTTTATTTTTTTAAACCAAAACGGGAAAATATTTTGATTATAAAAGAGTTGTAGCATAGCTAACAATAAACAAAAAAAACAATCTTGATTGAGTATCTTGCATATTTTCCTCATCCCTTCAAAGAACACATGGATAGAGGCTTTTCATGTCAATTTCCTGAGTTCATGGATAGATTGTTACTAATTGATTATAGAGAGAAACACAAAAACATAACAAAATTATCACTTGCTTGTTAGAATCCCCCCTCAATCAAGGGAACGTCGAGAGTTTCCTAACATCCCAAGGGAATATTCATTTATGCCTCATAAGCTATCTAGTCCTGATTGGATTTCCTTCCCCTTATAAGAGGAGGGGAGGCATTTAGAGCATTCTTCAAGACTTCGCCAAAAGAGAAGGATTTAGAGGGCTCAAAATGGACCGACACTTCTGGCTCTGCCTCTTTTTCCTCTTTCTGACCCAATTCCCTTTCTTCCTCCTTTGTTTCCTCTACTTCCTCTTCTTCCTCCTTTGACTCCTTTTCATCTTCATCATCTTCCTCTTCTTATTCTACTTCCTTTTCTTCTTCTTAGGCATTGACCACTGGATTTGATCTGTAAACTGTCGTGAATATTCCATTGGACAGTTCGTCACAACAAATCTAATAAAATACTAAAATCCTGATTTTGAGGGTTAATTTATTTTAGATATCAGATTCTTTAATTACTAGTTTTCTACTTAAAATGTATGAAATAGATGAAATGAGAAAAATAGAGAACATAAATAAATACTGACACACCATCCACAAATAAACACAAGATATAACCTGGGAAACCCAATACAGGAGAAAACCCAGCTAGAAGGTGATGCTGCTCTACTCTCTTTTCTTCAAATGAAAGTAAAAAGAAGGAGGCACTCTCTGTGGAGTTTCCTTTGACACTGTGGTCTGTATGGATGCTACAAAATCTCTCCTCCTCTGTTATGCTCTCAAAATACGATTCATAGGTGTTCTTCTCAACTATGGAAAAGATACAATGCTAAATAAGGGAACTCCTCTCGTACTAGCAACCCGATATTTAACATTGTTTGATAGCCATCTAGGGGTAGGGTTTTGGCTTCCTCAACCCTCAATTGTGATAAGGTTTTGGACATTCTAGAATATTCTTGAAAGTCCATACATGTCTAGCCCCATGTGTGTGAGTAATGTAATGGGGGTTGTTGTGGCATCCACTCATACCGTGGTGGTAAACATGGTAGGTCAAGTTGTGGGAAACATAACTTTTGCATACGAGCTCCAATTGGCGTGATATTTGCACCATTGGAAATGTCTCAATGTGTAGAATAATGTCAAGGGATTTGCTAATGATTAGAAATTGTTTACCCCCAAAAATGTCGTTTTATGCCTCAAAATGACTCTAGAAGGTTTCAAACCCCAATTTTCCAAATTGGGACCTTCCATTAAAATGACCCTTCAAGTTGATTTCTCCAATTTCTTCCACTCTGAAAACATTGAGATAGATGAAAAATTATATAATGATCCACTCTGGATCATACCTCCCCATTTAGGGAGGATTTTGGTCCCCAAAATATTTACAGAATGAGGTGAGGAATTTTTTCCTCTACCTTTTCCCTGGAGTACCACTTTGCTTTGCTTGGAAGTTTTCCTTTCAACCCAATATGCCAAAGGTCATGATGCCCCTATCTTGTAGTTCTGGACCGCTTCTGCAAAACTGTGTCCTCTGCCAACTCTGCTTGAGAATCTGGTGATAAGTCCTTTATTGAAGGTAGGAACCACTCCTCCTGATTCATCATGGAAGGCTCGTAAAGTTTGAGATTCTTCACATTCATTGTAATTGAGTAAATGCACATGTATGGGGGTAGACTAAGTTTGTAGGCATTATCTCCCACCTTATCCAATATATTAAAAGGTTCATACCGTAGAGGCTTGATATTCTTAACAATACCATATATTCTTTCCTTAGATGTAACTAAAATCTGTCTCCCACTTTGAATGACTTCTTGGTTCTATGTTTATCATGTCTAGCCTTGTATTTTCATGTGACTTCTTCAACGTCTCCTATACTTGCAAATGGATTTTCCTAATATTCTCAACAAAATTTTCTACTCTCAATGCATATCATGTGAGGTCCTCCCTCACTCCTCATTGATGTCCATATAAAACATCCAAGGGTGAAGGTGGAAAATATCCAAAGAAAAATTCAAAAGGTGACTTACCAGTAGAAGTGTGGACTGCTCTATTATAACAATGTTGTATGTAGATCAAATTTTCATCCCATTCCTTTGGATGCTTCTGATTGTAACCCCTCAAAAGTTGCACCAAATTCTTGTTGACTACTTCTGTCTCTCCATCTATCTGTGGATAGAATGCTGTATATCTCTTCAACTTAGTGTCCATGTTCTCCCACAATGTAGTCCAAAATATACTAAGAAATCTGGCATTCATGTATGAGATGATGCTCCTTAGTATCTCAGAGTGCACCCAAACCTATTCAAAGAACATGTTTGTTGCTTCTTGTCCTTTGATGGTATTTTTACAAGGCATGAGAATGCACATCTTGTTGAACCTTTCAACTACCACAAATAGATAGTCACATCCTTTCCCGGTTGTTCTTAAACCTCCCACAAAATCCATGGAAATGCTTTCCCAAGGTCGAGTGGGTACAGGTAAGGGATGGTATAGACCTTGCTTCTTGTTTTTGGGCTTATTGGTACAACAAAGTATACATGCTCTAATATATCGGGCTACATCTTCTTGCATTTTGGGCCAGTAAACATACCTCTATAAGTTGGCAATTGTCTTCCCAACACCAAAATGTCTTGCAACCTTAGAGGTTTGAGCATCTCTGATAAGATGCAAACGTTCACCTTTAGGGACATGGAGCTTGTCAAGCTTGTAGAGTAACCCATTCTAGAAATGATAATCAGCCTTGTCGTCACCTTCTTCTATATGAATTTGGCCATGTGGTTGTTGAAACACCTCCTTCAAGTCCTCATCTTATCTGTATGACTCTCTATGTGCATCATGGGTAAAAGGCTCCATGTACATCAAAATTCCCAAATTTGTACTCTTGGATGTGGGTGGCCTTGAAAGCATGTTTGCCAACATATCTGTGCTTCCTTTCTGATTCTTTATGACTAGATGAAATTGAAGTAAAAAACTTGTTGATACGGATTGGATCATTATATTATTTTTCATCTATCTTGATTCTTTAAGAGTGGAAAAAATTGGAGGAAACAAATTGCAAGGTCATTTTAGTGGTAGGTCCCAGTTTGGAAAATTGGGATATGAAACCTTCTGGATCCATTTTGAGGTATTCAATTATTTTTGGGGGGTTTTGGTGTTCAAAATATGTGCACACCCCCTTAACAATGTTCTACGATCTGAGACCTTTCCAACAATGTAGATTGTGCGTCAATCAGAGATTGTATGAAAACTTTATGCCTCTCACAAGTTGACCTACCATGTTGACCACCATGGTACGAGAGGATGCCACATCATCCATCACTACTCATGTGTATGGGGCTAGCCACATATGTAATTTCAAGCATATTCTAGAAGGTTCAAAACTCCATCACAATTGAGAGTTGAGAAAGTAAAAAACCTATCCCTAGATGGCTATTGGGATATGTTAAATATCGGGCCACTAGGAGGACATGGGGTTCCATTATATGTTATTATATTTTGTTCCATAGCAGAGCAGAACAACTGGGAGTGGGAAATTAGAGAGCATAACATAAGGGGTTAATGTTCTGTAACATCCTAACAGGCCACAGGTCTCAGGTCACTCCATAGAGAGTACTTCCTTCTCCTTTGTACTTGCATTACTTCCATACCAGAAAAGAGAGCAGAGCAACCTCACCTTCTAGATGGGTTTTCTTCCATAAGGGTTTCCTAGAGAAAATATTTGTGTTTTTTTTTTCATGGTGTGTGATTGTACTTTACTGTTCTCTATTTTCCAGATTTTATCTACGTCATGCATAAGTTGAAAATAAGTAACTAAATATTATGGAATCTAAAGGAATTTAACCTTCATAGTCTAGATTTCAGTTTTATTTTATCAAATCTGTTGTGATGAATTGTTCCATTGGAATATCCATGGCAGTTTACAGATCACCCATCCACTTGTAATGTCTAGTTTGTTTAGCTTACTCTAGGCCTACACATACTGTATAAGTTGGTGATCTGTGTGGATGATGTTCTCCTTGCCCCTCAGGTAGTGATTCCACTTCTTGATAGCTTAAACCAAGGCATATAGTTCCTTGTCATAGGTAGGGTAGTTTAGAATTGCCCCATGAAACATTTCAGAATGATAGCATACATGCATTCCTCCTTGCATAAAAAATGCTCACATGTCATACCCACTTGCATCTGTCACCACTTCGAAAGGATTTTGCAAGTTTGGTAATGTGAGAACTAGTGCTTAACTGATCTTTGTTTTCATCTCATCAAAATCCTTCTATTTATTCCCCCCCATTGGAAACTCTTACCACTTGTTGTTATGGTGTGGAGTGGTGTAGCAACCACTGAAAATGAACCTATGAACTTCAACAAGTACTGTGTTTCCCCAACAAAACTCCTAACTTTGAAATTTGTAGGAATTTGCCATTTCATAATGGCCTCCATCTTTGCAGGATCTATCTTAAGCTCCCCTCCACCAACCACATACCCCAAATACACCGAAGACTATTGAGAAAAATCACATTTCTTGAGGTTAGTTAACAACTTTTGCTTCTTCAGAGTCTCTAACACTGTTTTTTCCCATTCAAAATTCCTTTTCTCCCATGTATGTTGACTCTCACACTCCCCAATGTTGGTTGTACCTCATCCCCATGCTCCTAATAACTATGGGAAGCAACTTCTCACACCCACCCTCTTACATGAATTCAATGATTGAGTGTCTACGAAGTCAAAGGGAGGATTAGATGGTAAAGATACATTAACTCAAGTAAAATACATGGGGTTCCCTTAGATCCCTGTTTTAGCCCCTTGTATTGAGGAATCATAGCCCTCCATTGTTTCCATCCCTCTCGTATCACAAGCAAAAAATATAATTTTATTAATTATTTCAATCTACATAATATACAATTTGGCCCTTGACCATATTAATCAATATGGGTTCATCATCCCAAACATATTGGCTCACTAGCCTAAATCGCATTTATACAATTACATTATAATTTGGGGGGGTTAAAACTGGGGATGTTACAATAAGAATTTCATTTTTTAACTCAAGTGAATTACAAAATAGAATTATTTTTTCAAAAATAGAATCACTTTTCAAAAAATATCTCGAACTAATTCTCATTTGAGCTATAATTCTCAACACTCCCTCTTAGAGAGGAAGGAATTCTACACCAATCCAAGTTTGTCTCTGAATGCCTCAAACCCCTTTTTCCAAGGGCTTGGTAAAAATATTAACTACATGTTGATCCATGGGAATATACTAGAGATTCATTGTTCCCTTATGAACCATGTCTTGTATGAAGTGATATCTGATCTCTATATGCTTGGACCTGTCATGAAACACTGGATTCTTAGAGAGTTTGATACAACTCTTATTATCACAGTAAATGACTATGGAATCCAACTCCTGATCAAACAATCCTACAAGTAACTTGTGAATCCAGATGGCCTCACAACTAGTCATATTTTCTTCAATGTATTCTGCCTCTACTAAGATAAGTGTCATAGAAGTCTGCTTCTTGTTGTACCGGGATATCATCACTGATCCCAATCTAAAGAAACACCTTGAGGTGTTCTTAATGTCTGTTGCACTACGTGATCAATCTAATTCTATATAATCCTACAACTTCACTTAACCATATTCAATATATCTCAGACCTTACTCCACTATGCCCCTCAAATACCTGAGCACCTATTTTGATACTACCCAATGCTCCTTCCTTGGCTCCACCATGAATTGACTCAAGGTGTTCATTGAAAAACATATATTTGGCCTCGTGTTGACCAAATACAAAAAAGAACCTATCAATTTCCTGTACATCATGGGATCCACCAACTCTGAATATGAAGCTGTCACCTTCTTCAAATTAGTGATCATGGGTGCGACCATAGGGTTGTACTCCTCTGTTCGAAACCTCTTTAGGATCCGAACTTCATACTTACTCTACATAAGGAAAATATCCCCTAATCTTTTCCAAACCTCCAATTGCAATAATTAATGGATCATGTCGATATCCTTCATCTTGAACTCAACTACCATGTTTATTTTGCACTCTATAATTATATTCTATGCACCTTCTAGAAAGAAGTCATCTACATACAACATCAAAATGAGCAAATCATCCTGAACAAATATATATAGGTAAGGATCTGGTTCATTTTTGGTGAAGTCCATACTTTGTAGGTATCCATAAATCCTATAATACCATGCTCTCAGTGGATACTTGATTCCATATAAGGATTTATTAAACCTGTTGTAAAATCCCCACTATAATCCTCAGTTTAATTATTGCATATTGTGGATATAAATATGGCTATGGCCAAGTACTGTAATATGCGAAATGTATTTTCTAATTTGTAAATAAATATAATGTAATAACATCTAATGGGATATGAACATAGATGGGGGTTGATTAATCCACAAGAGAGGGAGAATGCCTAGAGAATTTCCAGGAGGGGTCCAAGGGGAAATAATTTATGGGTATTAATTCAAACCCACTTTTATGAATTTTGTTATCATTTGGGGAAAACCTTCTATTTTCTAGTTGAATGTATGAGAGACCAATCATTAAATACTTGTCATAGGGTGGGTGTGAGAGTCACATCCCATAGTTATTGGAGAGCATGGGGATGAAGTACAATCAACTTTGGGCAAAGTGAGTAGTAAACTATCTTGGGAAAAGAGAGGAAATTTGTATGGGTAGTAACATGAAGTTTTAGACATTTAGTTTTTACATGAACAACAAGGGAGAACGTGGGAGAAGAGCTTGGGAGATAAAACATCAAGGTTGGGAGGATTCTAGAGCATGCTAGAGTGTTTTTGGAGAATTTTGGAGCTAGAAATTGAAGAGTCGAGTTTTTATTCCTAAAGAGTGAACTCCTGGGTGAATTACACTGTATCAACAAGTGTTTGTTGTTGTTTTTGTTGGTGGTTTTCCTGGTAGTGAGTTCTCTTGAGTTCCCAGCTGAGATATTCCTAGATACCTATGGAAGAGAGACCTTGATAAATGAATGGGACACTTGATGGAATGAGAGTAGTGAAGGGGTACATTCCTCGGGTTGAGAAGGTCAAGAGAAAAAGAGTTGGAGGAATTTTGGGATAGCTGCAAGATAAAATCAATGGGTTGTGTGATATTGAGTTGTGAGGGAACTGTGAGAGGCACCCTTATTTTGTGGATTCCTAGCCTCAACTAGGGGTTGACTTGTTGTTGATATTTGGAACAACAAATCTATGGTTGGGTGGAATGTCCTTCCCAAGCATCCGGTTGCAAAAACGTTTTATAAAAGATAAGTGTTTATCTATTTGCTGAGTTATTCCATGAATTTAATTGTTGTGCTTAACTCTGTATATGTAAATGATTAATTGTTGTTGTGAATGAATTATTATATGCGTTCATGGTAATTTAGAGTGCTGTAGATGCATTTATATATGGCTATCATAAATTAGTTGAATATGTGTTTAAACCGTAACTAGTAATATAAAAGATTTTAATTAGTAGTAGAATGGTATCAGAGTTGGGGGACATTATAGAATGGTATTAGAGCTTAAGGTTCAACACTGAGCTTGTATGGGCCAGAAGCCAACACAAACTGAGTAGATTCATGGTTGTAGATTTCTCCTTGTGGCAAATTTGAGGGAAAAAATGGTGAACATAAGTGAAATCCTCAAGTTTTGAGGAAATTTCAAGTTTAAGTGCTTCAAAGCAGTGGAAGAAGAAAACTTATGGCGTTGATTTGTAGGTTGCAGAGTCAAATTCAGCCATGGAATTCGAAATCTTGTGAGTTTCATGACGGTCGTGAAGTTTAGTAATCGATGACCCAGATTAATTCAACATGGAGTATCATCGGTCAAGATTCAATCACAGAAGATCAGAGCAAGGCATACCCAAAAATCCTTTGGGAAGAAGGTTTCAAATAGACTTCGAAGTCAGGAGTGAGGTTGATTCAGAAGGGAGAAGTCTGATGGTACAAGTCGAATGAATGAGTATCTTTCATCATATTGAGGGTCAAACCTAGCCGCTCATTATAAGTTAGGTTTCAGAAAAGTATTGAAGTAGGGCACAAGTTGAAGTCCGAAGAAGAGAAGACCGATGGAAGAAGCCCAAAAGAATGAGAGCTGCGAGATCAATTGGGGTCATACTCATCCATATGATTTAATGAAGAGGTTCTTTCAGAAAAGTGTTTTTGGGAGGCCCAATTTTGGAGGAAGGTTTCCCATGGGTGAGTCCGACAAAGTGAGCTCGATAGGCTATCAGAGCTCGGAGTTCGGAAGGGTTGAGTTACATGGAAATTTTTGTTTTCGACGGATGGTTTTTGGTAGGTGAAGTCCAATAGAGTGAGATCGATAAGCTATCAGAGGTCAAAGTTCAGAAAGTTTGTGGAGAATGAAAAGTTTTTTTTCTGAGGGGAAGAGTCTGACAACGTTTCAGACTGTGAATTTTGGGGAATTTTTGTACTGAATAATTAAATATTTTCGATGGGAAGACTTCGAAGAATAGTTTTGGTCGGCTTGAAAAAGTCTAGCCACAACTTGGAAAGGACAAGAATATCAACGATTGGGATTAGTCTTGATTTTGAGATCAATGGTTTAGATTTAAAGACTATTACAATAGTAAATTAGTGGATTTTGCACGAAAAATTCTAGATTTTGAAGGTCTTCTTCTTGCAGGGCATTTTTGAGGGCCTAAACAACGTTTTTAGAAAATCAATTTTGTATGAAACTTTGTGTCCTTCCAGGACACATATTTTATACTTATAAAATGATAGATCTTAGAGAGAGATTTCCAACAATCTAAACTATTCGGCAATTGAATCTTGTATGAGGGAGTTACAACCAAAACAATCAAGGGTAAAATTTAGTACCACATTTCTTTTAGAGGGCATAAATCCTAGCTCAAGAGTCAGTTTGGGGCCTAGGAGTAGTCTATGGAAATATCATGGATTGTAGAAGTCATCCATGGAGACATATATCAATTTTGGTTAGAACACTTGTAGCATGAATGGTTAAAAAGGGGGAAATGGTCAAAACTGCCGAAGACCATAACTTTTTGCTTGAAACTCAGAATTGGGAAAATAAATAGTCGATGGAGAGGTATCGAGGAGGAGAATTCATAAATTAACTCATAAAATTATTTTGAGTAGAAAATTTTACAGTCAACTCAAAAGAATATGACTAGTGGAATTAAAGGGCATACAAATTTATGATTTCTTTTCCAAATTGTGTATGTATATATTTTCATCTAACACAAATTGTTTGCATGCACATTTTCTATAGAATTAGAGGTTCAAAGAAGCAATTTGTTTCTATATGAAAACTAAAACAATGGAATATTCCCAAGGGTTTTACAATCATGAAGAGGAATTTATAGGTTTTCATGTCAACATGGAAAATGTTGAGATCGAGTCTAATGGAAGAAGATATAGGAAAGAGAATGTAACTATAAGAAGCCTACATAGAGAAGTGCAAAGTTATAGGGATGATAATGAAAGGATGATGAAGTCTCAGGAAGAGATACTTCAAAGTTTGAACATGTTGTAGAAGCAATCCAAAAGGGACTCTTGCACCAAGAAAGAAGCTAGTGTTAGACAAGTGACATCATCCAAATCCCATAGCAAAAGGGATGGGCATGGGAGTGATAACCAGTCAAGGAGTAGGAGAAAGTGCCATCATTCCCCAGAGAAATCCAATAGGATATATCATGCTAGTTTAGGTCCAGGGAGCATCCCAAGTGTGTCTCCATGTTAGGAGATATAGGAGAAGGACCGAGGGAGACATCTTGCAAGGTGCGCTCAAGAATGTCAAGACACCAAATTTCAATGGTGAGCATAGGAAGGGATAAGAGATCGATGTCTATTTTTTGGAAATGAATAAATATTTCCAACTGCATGATTAACCCTCCAGAGTAGAAACAATAATTGCAACTTACCACTTGCAGGGAAAGGTAGCCATGTGGTGGGATTATATTAATCAATCCAAACATGTTGATGAGAAGAGGGTCTCATGGAGGAAGTTCAAAGGATATTTCCAAGAGAAATATTTGTCTAAGAAATATTACTACGAGAGGAAGATGAATGAGTTCTTTGAACTCAAGTTGGAAAGAATGAAAATGGATGAATACGAGAAGAGGTTCTTTGAGTTGTTGAAGTATGTTGACTTCATAAAGGTTGAAAAGGTAAAAGTCCAAAGGTTTGTTAGTGGGTTACCCTCCTTCTACAATGAACAGATACAATATGATAACACCAAGACTTTGGAGGAGACCATAAGGAGAGAAAGGAATCTCTATGAGCAAAGCAGAGGGAGGTCAATCTTTCAAAAGAATTGGAATGACAAGATGAAAGGAAAGAGGGAGAAAATACATAAAGGTTTTAAGCCACCCATTTTCAAGAATAAATCTCAAGTAAATCAACAAGGCCAGTCAACCCAAAATGAACATAAGGAAGAAGATTCTTTTGGGAAAAGGCCAAGGCAACAACTTGTACAATGTTGGAGATGTGATGGGAATCACTTATATAAGGACCATCCTCACAAAGGAAAAGGAATGAGGACTGTTCGCAACATTTAGGAGGCTAAAACAATGGAAGATATGGGAGGAAGAATGCAAAGAATTTATGCAGCCTTGGACAACAAGCAAGCATAATATCAATCCCCCATGAATTAAGTAGAAGGTAAGATTGATAACTAGTCCATATCAATTTTAATTGATTCTATTTCTAGCCATAGTTACATAAACTCTAACATTATTGAAATATTTCACTTACAAAGGAGTAAGAATAAGAAATATTGGTTAGTTCAGTTAGCCATGGGC
>SNQJ01S0188403.1:0-18345 GCA_010110895.2 Picea sitchensis | reverse complement strand
GAGGGATGAGATGCCACTAAGACCACAAGTTACTTTAAAAGTGTTTGATAAATGGGAAATAGATTGTGTAGGTCCAATTAATCCACCATCAAGAAGATTAGGAGACAAATGTATTATTACAACGACATAATACTCGACCAGATGGGTTGAGGCAGTACAAGTAAAGGATTCCAACGCAAATACTACAATGTGCTTTTTATTTGAACATGTAGTGACAAGATTTGGATGTCCAATAATATTGATGAGTGACTAGGGGACTCACTTCATCAATAATACAATTGAGGAAATGATTGAAAAATTTAAGATACATCACCAAAAGAGTACTCCTTATCACCCTAAATCAAATGGAACAATGGAAGCATTAAACAAGATTTTGGGGAATGCCTTGAAAAATATTTTTAATGTAAACATAGATGATTGGGATTTGAAGGTACCAAAATTACTTTGGGCTTATAGAACTACCTGCAAGAAAATAACAGGACAAACACCCTTTATATTGGTGTATGGATAGGAGGTAGTAGTTTCTTTAGATTATTTGATACCAAGTCTGCACATTGTAGCAATTACAAATATGACAGATAGGGGCACAGCACGGGAAATATTGTCTCAACTGGTGGAATTAGAAGAGGACACAATCATAGCAGGTTTCCATTAGGAGGTACAGAAAGCAAAGGACAAAGCATGGCATGATAGACATATCAAGAAGAATAATTTAAGGATATTTAGTTCTCCTCTTTGACATTAAGTATTTGTAGCACCCAGGGAATCTTAGAATGCATTGACTGGGGCCATATCAAATAAAGTCCATCACAGATGGAGCTATGGTACAACTGCAACATTTGGTAGGCAAGGAATTTCAAGGATTGGTAAATGGTAGTCGACTAAAACTTTATAGGAACAATTGACCTACTAACCCTCAATAGTTGTAGCATTGCAAGTAGACTTGTACATATTGTAAACAATAGGAGTTAAAAGAAGAAAAAGGAAAAGAAAAGTAGAAAAATGAAGAAAAAAACAAAACCAAGTAGTTAGAAGAATAAGTGCTAAATAAATCATTAAGGACGACAGTACACAACATAAATCCAGTTAGTGCGACAAGAACTGAAGATATTGTGCACATTAAAACTATAGAAGAAGAAAGTACCAGTGTGCAAATATATGTAACATAGTAGAAAACTACAACACACGGGAAAAGTGAAACAATCGGGAAACAAAAAAAAGGGTCACCAAAAAAACAAGGTGCAAAATGCACAATTATGAACCATGCACAGGATTATTTGGAAAAATTATGACAATTAATGAGGTGTGCTTGAAAAGATTTGAATCATTAATGATATCCCTTTAGAAGAAAAACTAGGGTTTGATCAGTCTCATTACGAACTTGAGAAAACGTAGAGCCAAGCCACAAGAATTGAATCCAATCCAAGTGATTAACATGCAAACTGTGAGATCTCATACACAAACCCATCTATATTATAGCATGATGGCACAACCAAAAGTTGGAGCACTGGTCCATATGACGAGAAGAATCTACAGGAATAACATATCATCGTTGGAACCAATAGTAGTGGTTGAAAACCCTACACAAATGAAAGGAGTGGTGGATGTTGATTTGATTCCTTCCCTAGAACCAAAAATCCCTACATTGGTCAAAGAACTGATGAAAGTTGATCCACCAGGCATAGTAGTCGAGAAAAAACAAACACACTAAATAACCCTACCCAAAGAAGATGTAGACAAGGAGAGGACTAAATCTGATGAACCAAGGGATCATCCTGGCATAGAAAAAACATAGTAGTAACAAATATAGGTTGAGGAAATTACAGCGCAACAAGAGAGAACACATATAAGGAAGAAGGTCCTTCTAGTGCGCCAGTAAAGGTGAAAGGTAAACAATGGGTCCAGGGATCCCTGTGCAAGCAATCATAGGTAACCATTGTGCTACCATGCGTACCATTAAGAGTAATAGATGTTTCATATTTACTTGGGTTCTTAGACAAACTATGATACTTAGATCATGATGTCAGGGACACAGATAAGTTCCCATAATTCACGTAGCAAGTATACTTAGAGAGAAGATGGGTCAATGCAACAGGAAGACCCATACTAGAACCTAAGCATTGGATATAGGGTTTATACAATACATGTATCATGAAGTTGTTGAATATCCCCCACTTTGGTAGATGCAGGGAAATGAATAACTATGTTAAGGAGTTACTAGTAGTAATGCATGCAGGAATTTTTTTGTTAGATACATAAGTATCCATTGATGTTGATTTGATAGACAAAATAACAATTATTCCAACCAAGGGAGAATAACTCGTGCAGTACCTTGATGATAAAACCAAGAAGAAGGCCTTGGCAGAAGATATGAAAAAAATGTATGGAACAGAGAGAGGATCCAAGCGGATTATCATAAACTGAATTAGTGAACCAACAATAAGACTAGCCACAAAACTAATGGCCTTTTAACTACTCAAAAAGTGTTGCAAGGAGGAAGTCTCAGCAGGTGTCATAGAAGCAGTTGCAAAGTGTGCAAAGGGCACTGTCTTAAGTTGGAGTCTGTAATTATTAAAATATTTTTGTACAATTGCAAAGACTCCTAGGATGTAAAAACAAAGATCCATTACTCCTGGCTCCTCATTTTGATTACATTAGTGGGCTAGAATCACCCCAAATAGACCATGTTTCTATAGAGAACTATCACTACTACATATTGAAACATTTGCAACAACTACTTGCGACGAAAGTACCCTTTCGTCGCAAAATTCAAGATAAAGAGTCGAATTTTTCAATTTTTTTATAAATCCAGCCCGCGTTCATCGCTCTTGGGATGAAGCCAGTTGTACATCTCAAGAATGATGAACATGAAGATAGTGGACTCTCGTAACTCTTGCGACAATGTTTGGTTATCGTTGCAAGAGAGAGGATCCAATAATGAATGTTACATTGTTCAAACAATCACCCAACTATTTGATAAAGTCAACATTGACTTGGTCAATGTTCATCACAAGAGAGACTATCCAATGATGATTGTTACACTGTTAAAATAGTCACCCAACTATTTGACAAAGTCAACGTTGACTGGGTTAACGTTTGTCACTCTTGCAATGAAAAAAATATATATAAATATTTTGCAAACTAGAGATGTTGCGACAATCTTTCTATAACAACGATGGTTCAAAAAAGGTATTTTTTTGTGAAAGAATGTTGTGAAATATTAGAGGTGGGAAAAATTAAAGAGGGTGAAAAGGGTGATGGTACATGTTATTTCCCTTGCAAAAAATGTTGCACTATACGTCCCATAAAAATTTTGATAGCAACAACTAAAAAACATTGTAGGAAATATGGGCACATTGATGGGGGATCGAATGAATATCGTCATGTGGTAATTAGCTATATATTCATTATCGATTTTTTATATTGTCAATTTTATATAAAAACGTGTGTGTGTGTGTGTGTGTGTGTGTGAATATTTTTTATACACACTAATTTTGCGTGATTGTTGGTAATTATAAAGTTAGAGCTTCCCCCTAACTTTCTGTAGAATATTGCACCAAGTAGTAGTGGAAATGATGTTGTACAAGCTAAGGAATGTGATCAAGAAAATGAGGATCCCATGGAAGAAGATGATGGGACAAATCAAATGATCCAAGATTTGTTTTCTCATTCGGATGAGGATGGTGACAGTGATGGTATTTATGATGAACCTCTATTAGAAAATGAAAATAAAACACTTTATGAAGGCTCAAGAGAAAATCTTCTCTCTGCTACATTGTTTGTAGTTAACTTAAAGGTTATGAATCATTTTCCAAACACTTGTATGACACAAATCCTAAGGTATGTAATATGTTTCATATCATATACATAAATGTTGATTTTCTTCTATGTTTTTTAGTGTTAATTAATGTGTAATCTAAGAATGCAATTTTTACAATTAATATTCTTTACATTAACTAGTTATTTGTTATGTTGTAGATTGTTAGGTGAATGTTTGTTACCATCGTCAAATATTTTACCTCGCACATATCGATATTTGCATCCCATTATGAAAGACATTGGAATGGATTATCAAAGTATAGATGCATGTCCTAATGATCATATTATATATTATGGACAACATGCTTCGAAAGAAGAATTCCCACAATGTCTTATCAGTAGATATCGAACCGATCAAGTAACAAAAAGGATTCCTCGAAAGGTTCTTTGTCATATTCCCATAATTTTGTGTTTGCAACGATTGTTCAAGTGTGAAAGCATAGAACAATTTATGGATTACCATGCATGTAACATAAGTGGATATCTTTTACATCAAATGCCTACTGATGGTTATGCATTTAGGGAAATTGAGGAAAATTTGTCATATTTCAAAGATGAACCTCGTAATGCTAGGATTTCATTGGAAACTGAAGGTGTTAATCCATTCGGAGATATTAGGTCTATTAACTCAATGTGGCCTATTTTTTTTATCAACAATAACATTCCTCCTTGACTATCAATAAAGAGGGAGCACATAATGTTGATAATGATTGTTCGAGGTATTTGTTTAGAATAATATTTTGAATGTTACATTTTCATTTGTTTCATTTTTTTCATAATATCTTTTGTTTATTTATTTATTTATATATGCACATCATGGTAGTAATTATGTGTAATTTCAAACAATTAGGTAAGTACCAAGTTAAATATATGAATGTATATATCGATCATCTTATCAATGAGCTACTAAACTTATGGGTTGGCATCACTATGTATGACATATGTAAACCAATCAGAGAGAAGAAATTCAAATTCTGTGGAATACTTTTATGGACAATTCATGATGCCCTGAGACTAACATATTTTTGTGGTATGTAGCATTTTATTTCTCTTTAATACTATATATATATTTTTAAATATATCATACATGTTTAATTTTTAAATAATCTCATCGTATAATTGACATTAATCCATCTGTTGCAGGTCTTCAAACAAAGGGTGAATTTGCATGTCTAGTTTGTGGTCCTAAGATGAAGTATCGCCATTCAAAATTTTTAGGAAAGGTGGTGTTTGATGAGTATAGGAACCTCCTTCTTAAGAACCATAGGTATCGTACTACTGAAAAAACATCTTTTCAATGGGAAAGAAGAGGTTGGTTTAAAACCACAAATAATGACACCTCACCTATGGAGGTTGGAATATAATAGAAATCGTCAAGGTATGCAATTTCTTTATGTATCATATATGTAATGTTTTGAATTTTTATTTTAATCATTGAATTTGTTTTACCATGTTTGATAATTATTGTTGTGATTTATTTTATACTACTTGAAGGCCCCCGTCATAAAGATATTAATAATGGGCTTCCACGAGGAATGAAATGTTATCCCACTCAATTTATGAGTTTTCCCTACTATGAGGAGCCAACAATATCTCATTTGTTTGATACAATGCATATCGGGAAGAATGTGATAGAAATTTTATGGTGAATCATAGATGGTAGGAGAGACAAAGTAAAAATTATTAAAAATTGTACTGACATTCAAGAAGCCATTCATGCAATACGAAGTGTGATCCAATCAAATAGTGATGGAGACCGAAATAACCTTCCATGGTTATTAAAAGACCAAAAAACAAATTATGTGAAAGAGGTCATTCAAAGAATTGAATTTCCCATGAGTTTTGCTTCAAATATAAATAATATCTTAAAGAAGAAAGGTGAATTTGGTGGAGTAAAAACACATGATTGGTATACCTTCATTAAGGTAATAATTTTGGTATACTTATTTATATATTGGCCTTATACATCTTTTAAGTTTTTTAATTTTTTTTGTCTACTTTGGTCGAAACAAATAACGATTCATTTTTTTGTTACAGTATGTTCTACCACTATCTCTCCCAAACGATTTTGACAACAATGTCAAACAAGTTATATATGATCTTGGAGAATACATGAGGTAAGTATTTGTGGTTTATATGCAAAATTTTCTTTCAATTTGTTGTTGTACTTAATGAAATGTGTTTTACCTATAATGTAATATATATTATGTCACATTGAAACATGTTATTTTCTCGTGTCGTGATCTCATGTAGATGGTTTTAATTGAAACAAATCCATGAAGATGATATAAAGTATTGGAAGAGACAAATTCCTCGATTAATAAGTGAAATGAAAAAGTATATACCTACAACATTTTTCAATGCACAATAAACTACCTCATACACCAAGTTGAGGAGAATGAAATGTGTGGACTTGTACACACAAGGTCAATGTGGATAGTGGAGAGGCACTTGAAATCATTGAAGGCTTTGGCTAGACAAAGAGCACGGCCTGAGGGTTATATGGTGGAGGGATATATGGTATATCAATCCATGGTGTATATTAGTCAGTATCTTCCTAAATTAGGAACACCAACTATGCATGCAGTGGATCGCATTTGGGATGTGAACTCCATCAAAAAAATTGAAGATCGGGAGCACCTGTTGGGGAAAGGTAGAATGAAAAAAATGATAGGTAATATATTAATAATTGTGGAGATTTATATTAATACATATAAATTTTCATTTTTTGAGTATGTGATCATACTCATTAATATGTTAATATAGGTTATTTCATCAATTATTAATATTTACCATGGTTATAACTAATATTTAATATTGGTGAATTATGATTTTTTGATTCAATTTCTCAAGATTGGGATGCACTGCATTTATACATTGCAAACAATATTGACTTGATGAATGTATGGATTGAAATATGTAAATAACATCATAGTGGTAGATTAGTGTGGCAACGACTGTCTAAATTGGTTAGATAAGTTCGTCATAACATAGATGCCAATGTTACGCAGAGGGAAATTGATTTAGCATATGGTTTGAAAGATGGACAAGAAAGAAAATTCACCCATTTTATTCAATTATTTTATATTATATTAATGTGACTACATGTGCAATGTCTTTCTCATATACTTTCCAAGTTCTATAAATATGTTTATTTATTAATTGACAATGCATCTTTTGCATATCTAGCATATTGCAGTTGAAACACCACAAGGTAATGTGGTGCAATGGTCATAAATTTCACATCAAACAGTTGGATGAAACCAGGAAATTTTTTTATAGTGGGATAACTGCAGTATTCCAGGTCACTAATGGTTCCTCTAGGAGTGACAGACATCCCCAAGAATATGAAAATAGATACTATGGGTATTTGAATTATATACTTGAGTGTGACTTTAATTCCTTCAAATTAGTTCTATCCGACGTCAAATTTATATAGGTTACGAATGCATGAACACGATGAGGAAAGAATCTCTATTTAGCATGCCAATGGATTTCTAATGATTAAAAAAATTGTGTTTGAAAAAGGAAATGATTCCTATGTTTTTCCAAGCCAATGTGAATAGGTATTTAACTCAAATGTTCTAGGAGAGAGGGATTGGTCATTTGTTGTTAGATATGATCCAAGAGGAAGGCCAACTAAGTGTACTCATGTATAGGAAGAATCTGATATTGAAGAAGATGATGATTCTCCATATCAGACAGAGATGAAAGATCATGCAAGGTCGATAGACGACTAAGATGAGGAATATCATGATCCAGGCATAGAAGACAATGCAGTTATTGATGACGATGTCGATGAAAATATGCTCGAAAATGACATTGATGATGATGATTATATCATCAATACTTGCAACACCATTTATGAACTGGGTGATGATACAAATGTCGAGTTCAATGAAGAAAATGATACAGAATAAGGATGATACAAGTGTTGAGTTGGATCAGGTATGTGACTATATATTTTAATTTGTATGAATTATTGTCTTAAATTAATTTACTTATGTCATGGGTTAATTACATGTTTTTAAGTTGTATGCCACATTTTTATATCCTATGTTACATGTTGTTTAATTATTATGTGAAACCTGAAAATAGTCACCAATATACTAGAGTACGTGGTAAACTAAAAGTATCATTTACAAACACATAATTTAATTTACCTTCATTAATTTTTGGTTTGGTAGTTTCTATGCATGAGTCTTAATATGTTTCTTTCGATTATTTTCTATTTTATAGATTGGGTATTGGGGAATTGAGAGTGATGTGAGGGGGAGGGAAGGGGCCATATGAGCTTCCACCTTCACGTGGTTGGTCTTGTTCTATAGAGGATACATTATTATTGAAACCAAGAGAAGCTCATTCATTTTAATACCATCATGATCGTAGATGTCATAATTGTTTTCATAGTATTGCATCGATGAAGTTTCGATGAATGTGTTTTTCATTTCTATAGAATATTCATTGAAACTATTTTAAAACATGCCACCTTTTTCCCATGAGTTATGTGGCAAGAAAAACATTTGTTTCCAAACTCAAATATGACTCACACACCCACTCTATATATCTGATCTCAGCCTTGTTTCGTTTGAACTTTCTCGGATTAATGGCGTGCATGGAACTCCCAACAATATACCAATCATCATGGTCGTGCTCTTTATTCTCATCTCCTATGTTGTACAAAACCAACATCATGCCAATTAGGCCCATGCGTTTAGTGGAAAGAAGAAGGCACTAGAGGTCATTTCTTATTTAAATAATGATTGTGTACTAATAGTATTTAATTTATGGAGAAAAGAAGTACTTAAATGAGAGAAGAAAACAAAGACAAGAAATAACTAATGAAGCTTGCGCAATTTATGTCAACTAGTAATTGTTTATCGATGTTATTACATGTCCTTGTATTACTAGATGTGGGAACATGTGTCTTGTACAAATTTTAAAAGGAACAACAAAAAGAGATTGTACTAGGACTAGGCATGGGAAACAGTGACCTGTGAATGGGGCCAACATTGAATTGTTTTCAAACTATTTATGTATGCACTAAAAATTGACATGGATAGACTATTTGTATGCCTTAACTATATGGGAGGGTTTCTGGACTCAAATTTGACTCACACACCCACTTGTTTCCATAATCAATTCATCATGTAAAGCATAAAACTTATTTTTCTTTCAAAGTACACAAATTGGTTGACACAAGTTTTAATTTTGCATCATCCTTCATTTTTATTTCAGGTTCTACATCGTATATACAATCTATGTGTGTCAAATTTTTGATGAAAAATCCCCTTTTTTGTTCATTTTTTAATCAAATCCATAAAAATATGTGTGTGTAGTAATAGATGAAGGAACGTGTGTGTGAAACAAATTTTAAAATGAACAATGAAAAGACATTGTACTAGGACTAGAGATGGGCAACAATGACTTGTGAATGGGGTCAACGTTGAAATTTTTTCAAATTGTTTCTGTATGCCCTAAAATTTTACATGGATAGACTATTCACATGCCTTAATGATATGGGAGGGTTTCTGGACTCAAATTTTACTCACACCCACTTTTTTCCATCATCAATTCATCATGTAAAACATAAACCCTATTTTTCTTTCAAGGTACACAAATTGGTTGACACAAATTTTAAGTTTGCATCATCCTTTATTCATTTTTCTTTCAGGTTCTACATTGTATATACAATGTATGTGTGTCATAGTTGTGATGACAAATATCTCTTTTCGTTCATTGTTTAATCAAAATCATAAAAATATATCCTTGTAGTACTAGATGCGGGAATGTGTGTGTCGAATGAATTTTAAAAGGAAAAATGAAAAGACATTGTACTAGAACTAGACATGGGAAACAATGACCTGTGAATGAGGCCAACATTGAATTTTTTTCAAATTGTTTCTGTATGCACTGGAATTTGACATGGATAGACTATTCACATGACTTAGCGATATCAGATAGTTTTTGGACTCAAATTTGACTCACACACCCACTTGTTTCCATCATCAATTCATCATGTAAACCATAAACACTATTTTCTTTCAAAGTACACAAATTGGATGACACAATTTTTAAGTTTCATCATCCTTTCTTAATTTTTCTTTCAGGTTCTAAATTCTATATAGAATGTATTTGTATCATAGTTATCATGAAAAATCCCTCTTTACATTCATTATGGTGTCATGGTAGTTTCATATTTAAATATGCTTGAATTTATGATATGGGAGGGTTTCCAAACTCAAAGATGACTCACACACCCACTCTATATATCTGATCATGGCCTCATTTCGTTCAAACTTTCTCGGATTAATGTCATGGTGCATGGAAATATCAATAATATACCCATCGTCATGGTCTTGCTCTTTATTTTCATCGCCTATGTTGTATAAAACCAACATCATGCCAATTAGGCCCATGCGTTTGGTGGCAAGAAGAAGGCGCTATAGGGAATTTCATATTTAAGGTTTCTTTTAGATGAAAAATAATATGGGCTACAAGAAGGGTGGTCAAGCCATTGATTTGTTAGTACCAATGGAACCCAACTATATATCAATACTTAGACAAAATTTATGCTTTGAAAATGGTGGTAAGATGGTCGATTGGTTCTTTCTAAGAAAAAACAAGTGTTTGATAGAAGTTATCAAAGAGTGATATGCAGGTAGCTCTATAATGGTTTTTGTAGATGATGTTGGTGTTGGTACTTATAGGTCTACTGCTATTGTGGGATTTGGTACTAGATATGCAATTGGAAATGGAATCCATTGACTCTTGAATGGAAGGACCTCTGTAATTCTCTCTTTAGCCTTGTATTTCATGACCTTGAAAGTATTCTCCTTGGTTGAGTATGTTACTTTGTATTTGTGTTCTGAATTGGTTCTGGATTTTCTTATGTCCTAGATTATTGACACACATTTTTGCATGAAAATAAGATATGGATAATGCAAGTCACAATCTAAGCATTAAGTGTGTGGTTGGAATCTATGTCATTGGATAATCCTCCAAATAATTCAAAATTGAAATAAAATGAAATTCTTGTACTTCAAATTAAATTGATTTTGGATCTTCATCTTTCAACTAATTAAACCTATAAATAAGGTCTATCCAAAATACACGCTAATAATAAAATGGGGAGGGGGAAGTGAGTAGTCTCATGGTATATCACATGAATTGTACTATTGCACTTCATATCATGTGTATTGTTTCCTTCCAAGACTTTCTTTCTTTACAATGTGGAGGTTGCAAAGACAAAAACAAGATAAAAAAAAAGATATCTAGATAGTGATAGATCTTTCTTTCAAAGATAAAGTATAATGTGGAAATCCCTTCTAGGGATATTGTTATTTTGATTCCATATCACCCAAAAGAATTTATGTAAATTGCAAATATCCTATGAAGTAGACGATTTTTTTTCTTCACTTTGGTTTATTGTCACTTTTTAGTGAACTCTTTAATTTATACAATATTTTCTAATGACTAAACTCTTCACTCACATTATGACACTTGATTTTAAAGTCTTAATATCAACACCATTCACTTGTATGAAAAAACATCACGTTGATTTTTCCAATCCACTCAAACATGAGTAACTTTAATCATATTAGATAGTTCTAGCCTCTTTTAATTCACTACATACTACCTAGAAAAATTAAACCCAGTGCCAAGTCTTTCAAGCAGGATAGTTCATATTTTGAAATGAAATGTACTTGTGAGAAAAATTGTTTTATATGAATTCAAGGTCATGAACATCTTCAACCCTTCATTTTAATTAATGTGGCATTTTTTATTTGACAATCAATAATACATGTTTGTTTTTTTTTCTATTTTAAAATGCATTTTCTATCATGGGTTTGTTACAAATCTATAATCATATTCATTATAGAAATTTTGTTAAACATATACTTTGGGTTTATCACAAATCTATAATGATTTTCCTTCTCATTAAATATCTTTAGTTGAACACATTTTTCATAGTAACTTATTAGAAAATTCCCTATATAGGTTTTAAAACCTCCACAACATTGCTCAAAGTAATGACTATGAAGGTTGACACTATATTGCAACTCGACACTTTGTGATTGGGATAGAAGTTTGAGACCAAGATCAAGTTGGGCCATCCAAGACAAAGATTGATACCTATGTGTGAGACCATTGAGGGCCATTCGAGACCGAGACCAATACCATCATTTATATCATCGAGGGCCATCCGAGACTGAGGGAAAGTACATGTGCGACCATCGAGGGCCATTCCAGACCAAGACTGAGACCTTCACACAAGACCAGCAATGACCATCCAATATTGAGGGAAATGAGACTGTCGAAGGTTATCTGAGACTGAGGGCAAGTATGTGTGAGACCATTGAGGGTCATTCCAGACTGAGACTGAGACCTACACGTGAGACCAACAAGGACCATATGAGACTGAGGGGAAGGAGGGAAATAATGGTATGTGATTTCATATGCTCTAACCTTGATTTCAGTGACATATGACATTGTTTCATTGATTCTATCTAGGTGACTTTTGATAATAAAAAAACATGAATACAAAATGCCCTCACAATTTCCCATGATTTTACAAAAACAAATAAAAATACCTAAAATAAAATTTGAAGGTGTCCCCCAACAAACCAATTCTAACCTAACCCTAACCCTATACTACCCACTTTCTCCGAAATTATTTTTTATTACACCCCCACACTCATTTTGGTCCTCCATAAATACCAAAGGACACCTTGAAGTGGAAACGTGGTTTAACCAAACCTAGACGCATCTCCCATCTCATTAACATTAATCCTTGGGTCAAATCACATACATGGGTGCCTATGGTTCAAAGAGAGGAATTCAAATTGAAAAGAACTAAATTGGAGCTTCAATACAATCTATAAATAGAATCCATTTTTAATCATTTGAAAGGAAGGAGTTGAGATTAATGCTAAGTTGGAGGAGTAGATCCAAAGAGAAAGAATTGAATTTCATCCACTCATTCTGATTTTTCTTACCCTCACATTGACCATTTCCATTCCACGGTGACCATTCATAAGGGAAAAGGCCACCCATTCTTCATTAAAGGTCAATATTGAGCCTTAATGGAGCATCGAAGGACCCTTGCATAGAGAATATTGAAGATCATCTACTACAAGCCTCTCATTGGGGGCATAGTTTATTTGTTTATGCTTTTCCATTGGAATAAAATTAGTTATTTCTCTTTACCTCCATAATTCATGCTTATATGGTATTTGAATCATTGATAAGTCTTATTTGATTCTTTCATATATATTATTCATTCCATAAGATATCTTGGTTGTTTATATCATTGTCTGTTTTCCTTCTTTTTGTGCTTAGCTTGAACAACCAATGTGGAAAAGGTTTTTCATAATGCCATGCATGAAAACCCACAAGTAGTACTAGACATTTCATTATTACTCTTATATCCTTAATAGATCATTGTATTGTTTCCTAGTTGCATTACATTGTAGCATCATTGTTGCAAAATCTCATTCTCTCTTTTTTGATAAAGGAAATATGCCAATGGAATGTGTATTCCTTGCTTGTCAAGTAACTATTAGGAGTACAAAATTCTAAGAGAAAAAAATTATATTCCTAGCCTAGTTAGCTGAAATGAGTGTATATGGAACGATGCATTGTTTCTTAACAATCACATTCTTTCGTTCCTACACCCATTAAAGAGGATAGAGCTCAGTATGGTCAACACTTTTCATCTTCAATCTTCTTGTCATTTCTAGAGAGATTATGTCTTCCATCTTTCACTCTCAAGAATACCATGCACATGCAATCCTTTCACTAAAAACTTGGTATGGAACAATATCTCTCATTCTTCTCCCTCCTTTGGAATTGTGATAACAATATTTTGGAATTTCTCTATTAGTATGGAGTGTTGCAAGGATGGCATGTGCTTAGGTAGAACACCATGAGTTTGTTGCAATGGGGATGTGGTTGGACTGCTAATGTTAACAACAAGACATGTTGGAGGTTCCAAATTAGTATCACTATTCTTACATGTATTCGTGATCATGGTTGTCGTTTGAACTATGAAATTTTTATTTGAATTGGTGGATGTTTGACGATGACCACACCACATTCCATATGTGGGTTTCTTGAAACTAGTATTTTAAGAACCTTATGTCTATTGCTTTTGATTCCAATGGAACTTGCAAGATTGGAATTAGATGTCCTTCTAAAAAATTGATTGAAGAAATTTTTGGGTACTACTTTGTTGGTTCCACTACATATCTTGAACTTCCCTTCCAAATTCATTTCAATAAGCATCACCCAACTTGTTCATAGTTAGGAATTCCATAAGGTACTAGTGCAAGAATGCATTGATTTTGAGAATCCTCAAGCATTTAGGGATTTTATCATTCACCTTAATCAATGTTTGGTGGTACTTTGCAATGAAGTTTAGAATAAACTAGCCTTTATTTAAGTACAATCTTTGCCACTGTATGTATGTATCATCAAGGTGTCCCATGGGATAGAATATATCTTTAAAGTTTGTCTTAAATTCTTCCCTCGTGGTGATGGACTATTGTGCTTATACTATATGATGGGTAGACTATCACCACCATGAGATCTTATTTTCAACAAATTTTAGAGATACAACAACATGAACTTATTAAAACTATTGAAATCAATGAAGATCCTTGTAGAGTATCTCGCCAGTCAATTGATTCTAATGAAATATCCTCTTGATTTATGTACACTTCCTATTGAATTAGACCATTATGAAATGTTATATTTTCATCCATTTAATATAAATTCCAACCAAAGACTAATGTTAAGGACATAATGAGTTTGATGGAGGCATACCTAGAAATAGGAGCAAAAGTTTCCTCATACTCAACTCCCACTTTATAGGATAACCCTCTAACCACAAACCAATCTTTCAATATACCTATGCTACCATATTTTACATTCTTAACCTTGTACAATCACCTAGATTCAATCATTATCTTCCACTCTAATCTAGGCATAATATCCCACAAGCCATTATTTTCATGATGAAATTTTACTCCTCCACCATGGAATCTTGCAAAGAATACTAATGTAATATCTCCTAAAAACTAAAAGGTTCTACATCAATGATGGATGATATTAGTGCCAAAAAATTCAAATTTTTCTTGTAATGATAACTTACCCAAAATAAATTCATAGGAGCTCCAACTTTCTTGTTTACATACTATAATGTATGGATAAGGTGCATAGATTTTATAGATGGATTGGATGGTAAATAAGCATCCCTTGCACTTCCAAGAGCTTATTGATCTAAATATTTTTTTTTTTGAAATCCAAGGAACAACCTTTGTGTAAATAAGTTAATCTACCACTTCAATGTCTACTAGAGATTCTTGAGACTTGGAGGTCCATTCATCCTCATCAAACTTGAAAAATATTCTCACAATTTCCTTCCATTAAAGATGGAATGTAGACTTTGTAAGATTTAGACGTTTCATTGTAACCCACAAAGATACCCTTATAACTAGAAGGTTCCAACTTAGTCATTTTCTCATTAGTAATATGAATATACATGGGACAGTCGTAAACATGAATATGTGCTACTTAAGGCTTCTCAACTATGAATGCCTCTTGGAATTTCCTTCAAAAATATGATGACACTTGTTCAAATTGTAGATAGTTGTAATACATGCTTATTCCTAGAGACACATGAGTATATCTAGATCATGAATCATGGATTTGATTGTCTCTATCATGGATGTGTTCTTCCTCTTTATAACCCCATTCTACTAATTGTTTTAGGGTTTTATCAACTCCTCTTTAATTCCTACTTTCTTATAAAAAGTGTTGAAATCCTCAAAGGTATAACCCTCTCCATTTTTAGAACTTATCATCTTAATATTCTTTCTTCTTTGATTTTCTACAAGAGCCTCAAACTCTTGAAACTTCCCTAAGACCCCATCCTTTTTATTCCTAAAGTAAACCTAGGACTTCCTATAGGAATGATCAATGAATGAAACATACTATATTTTACCTAATAAGGAGGATGGAAAGAATATGTCTTAACCTATGTTTTCTTCTAGGAAAATAATCCTTCACATGCTTATTGAGTACAAATCCCTTGCACTTTACTTTCTTCTTAATCTTGAATTTCAAAAATCCTTGAACTATGTCCTTCAATATTGGAAACACTTCATAGTGCAAGTGACCTACCCTCTTTTGTGAAAGATCACACAAGTTATCATTTGCATGCACCAAGGCTCTCACAGGATCTCTTTGTAGCTTGTACACACCACCCTCTCAAATACCATTGGCCAAAAACCAATGAGGATCTAGGAATATCTTTCACATGAGGACACGATAATCCTCAAACTAAACAATAGAGCCGAATTTATTCCATCATTACTAAAATTCAAAGAAGATTCTTAGTTAAACTAGGTACATATAAATCACTAGTAAGATCAATTATATAACTTGATGGAATATGTAATGAGATAGATCACACTCCTACTACTATATATGTGGCATCATGATGCAGGAACATCGAAAGAGAGCCAACAAAGCAAGTGCAAAGGTGAAGGACAGCTGGAATTGCACTAGCGCACGTTTTGAGAACATTTTGAATTTCAAAGGATAAATCATTAATGAAATATCTGAAAGGATGTATTTGCATTTATGTTTTGGAGATTTTAAATAGATCTTGAGCATTGCTCTCATCTGTCAGATATGGAGGCATTTAATTGTAATGAATGTAAAGTAGGTATCCTTTAGTTCGATTAGATAGCTTAGAGCTGCAAGAGGGAAAAACTCGTAAAATACACCCTCGTTTGTATCATTGTATCATTTTGTAAACTATAGAGCAAGAAAGCGAGAGCACAGAAGAATAGATATTTTAGGATTGTATAAGCAGATAGTTTTTTCTATTGAACCCATGTACAGGAGCATTGGGATTAATATAAAATTGCTTTAATTCCATTTCATGGTGTTGTGGTGGTTGTTGTTTACATCTATTTTTAATGGTATGTTTATAGTCTTTCTTATGTTCTTTGTTACGCATTTGTTTCAATGCTATGTGTGTGTATGCTCTTGATTTCATGTTGAATGTATGAAGTCTGTGAGAGAAGAAGTATGAGTTTCAATTGTTTCTCGTCCTGAGGATTCCTGCAAGGAGTGTGTTATAACCCTATAATTATATAGGATCAATTATTGATTGTAATTTTTGTCTCTTTAGTGTTTTTGACTTGCAGATGGTGCTGCAATCTAAAAAAAAAAAAAAAATGAAAAGAAAAGAAAAAGAAAAAGAAAAAATGAAAAAACAAAAGAGGGCAAAAGAAAATGGATCAAAGCCCCATGAAATGACAATGACTTGATCCATACATTTTAAACATGGTCAAATCTTTTGAATTCAAGTACCTAGGATTAGTGAATAAGCTTGGCTAAATTTTCTAACCTTAGCCAAGTAATCAGGTTAGTTAGTGAATAAGTTTGATCAAACAGTATAATCTTGGTCAAATAGCCCCTAGGTAGAGTATTTTCTTAGCCCAACAGTTTAAGATGGGCTAAGGGCTCAAAGGAGTAGGTTAGGACATAGGTTAGCTAGTTTCTTTTCAATAAAATGTGTAAGATGATCAATGGAAAGTGGAGGATTTTGATAATGAAATGTTTTTCTAACCCCATGGCAGTAAAAAGAAAAAGAAGTTGTGTGCAAAACCCACAAAAAGTCATTTAGCCTAAGTTCTGCATCATATATTAAATTGTTCCCTGGAGACTAAAGATCAGGCCCAGATCTATGACTGAGCTATTGGTGCTCAGATCTATGGTCCACAGAATATTTTGGACCCCCATGATAATTCGACCTTTAACGGTGGGGGGTGGGGGGGTCCGAAAATATGCTTAAAAGGCACGCTCAGATCTACGGTCATCCCATCTGTACATAATTGGATGGTCCACAGGAGATTCTGGACCTCCCGACCATTCTACCTTTAACGGGGGGGGTCTGACATGGTGTTTAAAGAACGTTCCTGAATCTGCGGCAAATTCAGCTTCGCCCAGATCAATGGTCAAGCAAATGATCCTGGACCCCCCTGACCTTTCAACCTTTAACGGTGGGGGGGGGTCTGGAATGAAGTAAAGTCTAGGTGGGCCCCATCCTAATTTGTCATCACCCCATTTCATCCTAACTCCCCTTCTCCAAACATTTGAATCCTACCATTTGTCCAACTCACCACTTCCATCCTGAGGTGTCGCATCCCTCAACCACCATTTTCAAGTTCCACGTCACGACCCCATCATCATGTCCCATCCTCTTAACTGTTACAAGTCATATCTTGCACGTTCATCTCCCAATATCCTTTTTACATGTCAATCATTTTCATATGTCAGATTTCCTTCACCTCACCCTCTCACACTCTAAATGACCCGTTGGCCATTTATGACTAGCCACATACCCATTGTTCATCTGACATGTCCTTCTTCTCCCAATGGATACCTGTTCACTCAAATTCAACCCTGTTTCAGCCAATTCCCATTCCGATCACACTCCCTACGTATCAC
>SNQJ01S0188402.1:0-10181 GCA_010110895.2 Picea sitchensis | reverse complement strand
GATTGAGATCAAGGTGGCATAAGCTTCATCTCTCTTGGATATTATCTTCATCTTTCTAGGATTTTCCTTTTTCCATAGCTCTTTATATTTAGATTAGCATAATAAACATGTAATATCTCTTTAAATTAACAAAAAAAAAAGACTTGTAAATCTTATCAAATTTATTGTTGTTATTTCACTAAGAGTATTTAAGTGTATTAAAAAATAACAGTTTTAATAGTGTAACCATATCATAATTATTTTTTTTCAGCATACATTTATGAATATTGACCATATTTGATTATCAAAAAATATTTATCAAGTTCATATCTATAACATAAAATATGTGTAGCTTATATAATATTAATAAACTATATTGGAAACAATCATATCAATAAAAAATAAAAAATAGAAAATAACAAAAATATATAGGAAAAAATACAAAAATTATAATAAAATAAATCGATTTACATCTTTCTTAAAGTATATCTCCATAGACTTTACTAGTTGGGTTTATTTTTCCAAGAAAATTTTTCTTAAATTTATATAGGGTATAAATTCATTTACAAAGAAGTTGCAGCAAGCTTGAAATGTAGTCAGTGCACTAGCAGTGGGGGACCATTACAATAAAAAAATAGCTAAGTTGTGATGGAGACAAGGCCAACAAAGTGGAGGGAAGATTGGAGAGTGAATCAAGCGAACTAACTTTCAATAAACTGTCAACAATCTACTGCTATGTGGGACAACCATCACCATTCAAAGATATTAATGAAGGAAATAGGACTCTCTATCCCGCTATCGCAGTGGTAGACCGAGAGTCTCCCTACCACTTCATTTAGGGCCCTGTTTGAGAGAGCGTTTGCCTCCCTATTGTGTGATCTAGAAATGTGATGAAAGTTGATGTCGGAGAATTGTTTGGATAGTTCTAGCATTTTTTGCTTTCATCATTCGATATGGATAGAATGAAGATTGCATTTTTGAGTTATCTAGTCGATAATAACTCTTGAGTCACCAAGGACATGTAAGTGGTTGATAGACCAAAAGGAAGCAAGAGTGAGGGAGGCCCATAAACCCAAGAGTTTGGCTTTAGTATTTGTACCCACTCTATAATTGATGAACCACTTAGTGATCCTCGACAAATGGCTTTTGAAGGCGCCTCTAGCCCCACAACATAAGCCATTGGACTGTGCAGCTCCATCGAAGCAAGGTAGAGTGTACCCTTCAACCATCTTAAAATCACAATATTTTAAGGGGAAGGACTTTACCGTAGAAGGTTTCCAGTAGAAGGAGGCCAAAACTCTATGAACAACCACAGGCAAGGAAGGAGGGTGATCCTAAAAAATTGATTTATTTCATTCTATCCAAATCTGCCAGTAGACGTGGACAGCCAAACAAAGCGGAGTAGATTTTTGTGAGGACCACAAGGTAAGATAGTCCGAGATGGAGATGTTGCTCTAGGACAATGAAAGAGAAAAGTGCTTGAGCACTCGATTCTAGACCTCCTTAGTAAAAACACAGTGAACCAGGAGGTGGTGGATGTCTTGAGAAGCTCAACTGCAAAGTAGACAGATCCCAGGGCCCTCCCAGCCTCTCCATCAGAGTATGTCCCAGGAGAGAATTTTCTCTTTTCCAGCAAGCCAGATGAAGAGTTTAAGTTTAAGGGGGACTGCCCATTTCCACAACTATATAAACGATGAATTATCAGCTCCAAGTTTCTGCTGTTGAAGGAGGGCAGCGTAAATATTTTTAACTATAATGATGCCCGTGGCATCCCCACCAGCCCACAGTAATGAATCCATTTCTTCAATAAGGGAGACGCCAACACTTTTGAGAGAAGTGATAAAATGGTTCCATTCTGTGGCACTCAGTCAACTTAGGAACAGTTCACTACTTCCCATCCATCTGTCCAGAAGGGGGAGGAAGCTGATCGATCCACTAATCTGTGAAAGATACAAAATGTTTAAAGACAAGATTTGTGCTCTCAGAGATGGCGAGAGTAGCGACAGATCCCCCAACCCGAGGATCATATAACTGCAAATGAATATATCCTTACCCAAGCCAGGATTCCACTGGAGCTAGTGGAGAATCACCAGCGAGGAAGCGACGAGGCCCTTCCAAAAGGGAGAAGCCCTCTTCAGCTGGAATGATGACTGTCAGAGCCATTTGTGGAGTGGCAGGGAGCCCATATATTTATCAAAGATGATTCGGTGCCATATGTTGTCGTGTAGAACTTCTCTCCAGAAAGAACTAGCCAGGAGGGGTATGTTGAAGGTGGAGAGATTCTTGAGACCCCAGCCCCCAGCCCTCCGAGGTTTTGACAGGGTTTTCCAGCTACAAAGATGAAATCGGTGTTTGCTAGCTTGGCCATTCCATATAAATTTAAATGAGAGCCTTCGAAGAATAATGATAATCTTATTTGGAATCCACTCCAGAGTCCTCCAGAAAACAACAAGGATTTCCAAGATAGATTTTACTAGGATAAAGCATCTGCCCAAGGACAACCATTGTTGCACAAAAAACCAATTCTTCTTTCAAAAATTGCCACTAGCCATCGCCAATCACTAGGTGAGGAGGCTCCCATCTTCAGCTGGAATCCAAGATATCTAAGGCCTTTTCTCAGGTTTATAAAGGTGAAGGGGATGGAGTCTTTAAGGAGAAGTAGTTCGACATCAGTTAGACCCCAGTAGTGGATGGAGGATTTGGAGTAATTGATGGATAATCCTGAAACAGAGTAGAAGAGCTGAAGCACATCTTAGATTACTAGCCATTCCACAAGATCATCTTTCTTCAATAGAAGAACATCGTTGACAAACATAATATGGGCGATCTTAATGAAATTTGAAACCCTTATGACATAAATGTTGTTATCGAAGAAGATTTTAGAGAGGAGAAGGCTAAGGCCTTCCATTATCAAGATAAAGAGGTAAGGGGAGAGTGGGCATCCCTGACGGAGCCCCCTCTCACTTTTGAAGAAACTAGTAGCCTCTCCATTGATCATCACTGTGAAATTAGCACTGGTGACACAGGACAGAATCCAATTATTGAACTTGTCACCAAATCCCACTGAGTGTAAGATTAGTCTCAGAAACTCCCAATCAATGTTGTCAAAATCTTTTTTGAGGTCGAGTTTCATGACCAATGCCTTTAAATTTTTCTGCTTGATGTTGTGGATGCATTCATGGGCGGCTCCAATAGCATCCTGGATTCTTCTGCCCTTCAAGAATCCCAGTTGTTCCACTAAGAGACTCCTTCCAAGAAAGGGCTTGATTCGGTTAGAGATAACTTTGGAGATTACGTTATAAATGAGGTTGCACAGGGAGATCGGTTGATAGTCATTGAAGGAGAGTGAGTTGTTTTCTTTTGGAATCAAGACTAGGAAGGTGGAATTATGGCTTCCAGGAATATTTCCTTTGATACGAGAGTCTTCCACCATCTAGAGGAGATCCACTCCAACAAGATCAAAGAAGAAAATGAAGAATTATGCCGTCCAACCATCAGCCCCAAGACTCCTCTCTATTTTGAAGTATAACAGTATGTCTTTAAGCTCATCAAGTGTGACAGGTTTGTAGAGGTCAGCGACTTCATCTACATAGACTAATCGAGGGAATAGGCTGGCCGTAGAACACTTTTCTAGGAGGTTGTGATTGCAGGTGGCTTTGTATAGATGTTTAAAATGCGATATGGCCTTGTCCTTTAAGGCTTCCTGCCCACGAATAAACCCATCCTTGTTGCTTTTAATAGTCCAAATAATCTTTTTGTTTATGTTATAACTAGCAACTTTGTGGAAAAATTTGGAATTTGAATCTCCACTCTTTAACCAAGTTGCACGGCTGCGAAGTCTCCAACAATTTTCCTCTGCACGAAGAATGGAGGCTCCGTTAGATTCAAGCAACTTTAGACTAGCTGACTCCTCCACGGTCAAGGTGGAAGTGGTAGATTTGAGAATGATTTGAGTAATCTTAGACTCCAGCATAAGTAAATGGGACTTTTCCGCTATTTTTTTTCATGGTACCAAGTTTTTGACTTTGATTTAAGGACTTTCAGTTTCCAAATGAGGCGCAGCTGTGGGTTTTCTTCATATAGAAAACATGGATCCATCTAGACTGAGTGGACTAAAACAGAGTAGTCGGTAGACGTAAGCCAATGGGGGTTGAACATGAACGGAGGTGATCGGTGTAGCACTAGTAGCCTTAGCTGGAGAAGGATAGGAGCATGGTCTGAAACGAAGGGGAACTCCACCAACGAGGTTGGTAATCCAGAAGATGACAAGAAGCCATCAGCAACAAGAAAATGATCCAGTCTTCTGGCTATAGCATCGGGTCTAGACCGCCCATTTCGCCATGTAGGGACCAGATGGGTCGGCATGACATCGATCAGATTGTTGGAGGCGAAGAGCTCTCTGTAGAAGTCTTCAGTAGGACCTGGGGAGAAGGAACCTCCCCAGTTTTCATCTGCTGATAAAATGATGTTTAGATTGCCACCTATAATGAGATTTGGTAAGGAAAGAATACCACTATCTGCCAGGTGTGACCAAAACAACAGTCTGTCCGAGCAGGGACCGTAGATGTTTAGTAACGCCATCTCTTGCTTTGAAGCTATCCAACAACCTAACAAAAGAATGCCCCCACTTGACAGGAGGGGTCTCAGTTCAAAAATACTAGGGTCCCATGCCACCAACAAGCCACTGGAATTACCTATGGAGTTTACCGCCACAGTAACCCAAGAAGTGCAAAATTGATGCACAAAATCTCTGGCTTTTTGATCAGCTGAGAGGGTCTCTTGGAGAAACATGATATCTAGATTCGATCACTCCTGCAGTCTTCGGAAGGAAGTAGCCTTGAGGGTGCCTCTGATCCCTCGTATATTTAAGGAGAGCACAATCATTACTTCAATCGTGCAAAGGCCTTCATTTCTCTAAGGGCCTTACCATCCTGACTGGGAGTGGCAGAAGCAGTTTGTTGAGAGCTCAATAGCTCCTTTTTCTTTCTGGAACTTCATGTCTAGATAAGGGAGAGTTCAGTACCAATGCCTTGCGACCAAGCAAAGGATTTGACATCTTTTTAGTGTGTTGTGGGGTAGAAGTGCCAGCCTCTACAGCTGGAGTAATGAGTTCTTTAACCCGATAAATTGGCAACTGTGAAGTGTTTTCCAGAAGATAGGTATAATATGTTGAGGAGTTTAGCGCAGCCAAGAGGTTTTCATCATCATCCTCAGACTATCTATAACCAAGAAGCACCGATGGGGAAGCTTCTTGTTCCATAGAGAAAAGAGGAGGGCTTGGCTGCATGGCCTGATGCAAAGAAGGAAGGGGGGGCGAGAAGTGGGAAGANNNNGAGAGCCAATGGAAACTATTAATGGTTTCCTTCTCAGCAGCAAAAAGGAATTTAAAGAGAGAAGGACAGAGCTGGTTCAGCTTATGCATCGGAGATTCATCTTGTCCAGGTAAGGGAAGAGAGGGAGGAGCTGGAGGCGAATCCAAGTAAGCAAGGAATGGGTCGGCTTCCATGTAGTCAGGAGGGTTTAGGTGTAGGTCAACATCTTCAGAAGAGTAGATCGAAGACTTACCCAAGCAAGATTGGCGGAGATGGCAAGTTTCACGACAAAGGTTGCAACGGAAAGGGAGCCCGAGATAATCTAGGTTTTGTAGAAGTTTTTGTCCTCTCCATTCGATCTCCAATGTTTCTGGTAGTCCAGCAATTATGTCCATCTCAACCAGAAATCTGCCCATTTTTCTCAATGGACTAGTTAGAGACTGTGTGTCAAGTGCTATGAACTTGCCTAGGGAGTTGCCTATAGCTCTAAGGGATCCTTCATTCTAGAGATGAAGTGGAAGGCTGAGGAGAAGCACCCAAAAATCTCTGAGTTGGAAGAAATCTGTGTCCAGATTGAAGGCCAGTCTCCAGCGCTTGAGCATGAGGCTTCTACCACCGTAGGCCCACAATGAAGAAAGTAACAGAGTAGCATCTTCAGGTGACTTACAGTGAAAATAAAGCCAACCTTTTTTGAGGTAGAGGACTTCTGGTGAATAACCTAAGAGAGGTAGCCACTTTATCTTTATCCAGTCCTCCAGAGGTTGAGTGGTCAAGCTTTTGTAGGAGACCTGACCCACCAATGCACATGTGGACATCTTGAAAAGGTCCTCAAAGCCCACACTGTCGCCCAACACCAAGCGCGTTGATCTTCTGTTTGATTTCCACTCCTTTCAGTTGTGGGAAGCTCTGTGAAAAGAGGTAGAGACTTTGAGAGAATCCTGGAGGGTAGGATGGCTATCGCGAACATGTAATAGAGAGGATTTGGAAGCAGGGAGGGGCATGTCAGGGATAGGTGGAGCACTTTTCGGTGCACTGGTTTTTGTCAGTGAGGGAGAAGCTAGCTCAACAGGGGACACGGCGGGAACAGAAGGAATATTTGAAAAGGATGGCTTGGAGGGAAAAAACTATTGGTTGGTTTCAAGGGAGTCCACTTTATCAAATAGACCCTCCTATTTCCAGATGAGTTCGTCAGAAGGCTTCATCAGAAAGTTTGTCAGTGAGTCCATGTTAAAAAACTAGGCGAACAACAACAAGTCCACTCGTAAATGACAAGGCAGTCAAAAAAGGTGAGTGCAGGTCAGTGGGCAGATAGTGAATGTGGGGACCAACAGGTTGTTTGGGAAATCAGTTGCTGGTTAGTGTAGGTAGAGCCAATCAGGAATAAGAAACCCTGTTGATCAGTAGCTTGACAAGAAGACAAAAGGCATAGGACAGTCACAACGCAGAGGCCTCTATAAACTAAACTATGAAACCGATACCAACTAGGGCAGTGAGATAAAAGTTTGTGACACAGGTTGTTAAGACAACGATGACCCGCAACCAAGAGAAACTCTCCAGGGTAGAACTGGGAGGATCAAGAGATCAGAAGAAAATGGTAACTAGTTCGCCTGGAATGCCTGGTTTGCCTCCATGCTTCCCTCATCATTCAATGTGATACTTATTCGAGCATTATTCGAGCATTAGTGCAACTTGAGGGTAACCCTTAGTGCATCAAGAGATCAGGAGAAAATGGTAATTGGTTCGCCTCGTTTGCCTCCATGCTTGCCTCCTAGACTTTATGTTGATGTTTAAATGAGAAAGGACTTGATAATAGTGAAGCAAATTAAGTTGGGTTGAGGAGGTCTCATAAATCAATTTGATGTCTTAGCCCTGACCTTAAAAATAGATTATTATTATTATTTATTCAAATAAAATTAATTACTTTTATTTCTTTTGATTCCTTTTTAGATATTATTTGTATTTAATTTTCTCTTAATGTTTACTAAACCTACTATCATATATATATATAATAAATGAAGTCTAATATCATGTACACCTAACATCAAAGAATATACTTACCTCTATATAAAATAAATGAAGTCCGGTATCATGTACACCTAAACTCAAACAATAAATGCTTGGTCAGAAAATAACTTGAATTGGAATGAACTAATATTATGATTTATTTGGCACTGACTTGAATTATGACGAGAATGAAGTCACATATACCTGGGATTGGACCAAATTTAACTAAACTCCATTCTTATTTATTCCACGTGACAAAGAATACACATTGCTTAAAATTTATTCACCTCAGTGGTTTTTGAGAAAACGTGGATTAGATTTATAAAGTTTATGTAAATAAAAGTGATGAAGGAAGTTGGAGTGGAGTTTCAATGCACTGTTTGCCAGAACGTGCATTGACAAAAATAAAAAATCCATCGTCCTGTAGGGAAAACATGTGTAAAAATCTATCAAATGTATTAAATGCCCATAGAGCTTCAACTCCGCCTTCCGGTCTGCAATAAGACCTCGAAGTTCATATAAATTAAAATAAGTAAACCATTATTAATTTTATTATTTAATAAATTAAATAAAAATTATTATTTAATAAATAAATAAAACTATTACATGTGATTATCGAATTTTTAAAAATCTAAAAATCCTAGTAAAAAGCACGATTCAAAATTGAAAGAAAAATAAAAATTATTATTTAATAAACAAAATAAAAATTATTATTTAATAAATAAAATAAAACTATTTCTTACAATTATCGAATTTTTAAAATTCTAAAAATCCTGTGTGAATCAGGGCAAAAAGCATGATTCAAAACAGAAAGAAAAGCATGAATAGCCGTTGAAGAAAAGCATGAGAGCAACATTTTCTTCAATTGTTCCATGCTTTCCTTCAACGGATATTCATGGTTTTCTCGAAGAAAAGCATGACTTATCTGCTAACGGTTTCATCTGCCGAATCCAGAGGGTAAAGTCCCAATTTGTTTATTTTGTGTTTTTTCTCTATCTATTTTCTGGTTCGTCTCTGTCTATCTATGTTCTGGTTCGTCTCTGTGTGTGGAATATGTGTCTGTTGTGTGTTTTCAGTTGTTTCTATGTGCGTCTCTGTGATTGGGCTTCGGAATATGAGTTTATTGTGTATTTTCGGATGTTTGATTCGGAGTTTGTTTTAATAGTGTGTCTAAATCAATATGCGATAGAAGAGGAAGAGGCTGGGCTGGGTCGGGCCGAAATAGTGGCAATGAATTTGGGCTGGCTGGGACTGGAATGGACACAAACGACATTCAAGGAAATCGAGGGGATTCGAGAATGCAGCTGAGCTAAATGCTCTTTCTCAATAATTGCGGGACAGGTACGTTAAATTATTAGCCCTACTCTTAGTAATAATCTCACTGATTTCTGTTAATTTATTTTTGGGTTGGGTTGAATGGGTTCTGTTCTAAGCATAGTGGGTTTTTACTAAATGATTTGATTTTTGTTTTGCTCTCAAAAGCTGTGGATCCGCTAGTGCTTTCGTTTCTGTTTATATTTTCATTCCTTGCAATGAGGATTGAGTTATGGTATGCCCTGACCTGATTGAGGATTGAGTTCTGGTATGCCCTGACCTTCTTTAATAAGGATAGTGGATTGCTATCATTTCATCTGAGATCTGCTTTGCTCTCATAAACCCTAAAAAAGACTATGCATTAATGGTTTAAATTGTTTGGAGATTGTAAACGATTCTAGGAACAAACCTTTCTGCATCATAGTTTAAAATTTTTGAAATTTTTGAAACTTCATCCATAAGCAGAGTGGGTTGGGTTTTGTTCTGAGTTGGGTTCAAACCAAATCAGACTACATCACAGGTTTCTCTTCTGCCGCCTACACCTCTGCCTGCTTATTAATCAACCAGATCATATAACCCTCCCACTCTAGGTTTCTCCTTAACAGGTGTATCGTTAAAAGGTGTATCATTTACCATTCTTCTATTTTAGACTCTGATATTTATTAATTAATAGGATATTAATATATTTCACAAAACTTGTGCATAGCTGTTTACCTTTTTTTAAAAGATGGAAAAAAAACCTTGTCTACCAAAATTTGGATTTAAAGTTAAGTTTTCAGTTGGTTTTCTATAAATAGATGGGCTTGGTTGGTTTTCTTACTGGTTGGATATCCTTTTCCTGGTCGGATATCCTTTCCTATATTAAAATACAATTTGTACATTTATATTCATTTTTAAATTAGAAAAAATGTGTTTGTAAGATTTTATTTTTTTATTTACTTTTCATTAAACTTTCTTATATTAAAATACAATTTCTATACATATAATCATTTTTAAAATAAAAACTGTGTTGGTTAGTTTTTTGTTATTTATTTATGAGTGTTTACAATTGAAATATTGACTTTGACTTATGAAAATTTGTATTTTTTTTTAATATTTGTTAATTCTGATTTTAATTTTTTTTTATAAATTGTAACCATACATATTTATTTTTCATAATATTATAAATGTTTTTAAAAACTGATGTTTACATAATTTTTATATTTTACTAAAATGAAATTTAATTGTTATAAGATTTGCATTCTTTTTTTGTTTAATATGTGTATTTTATTATGTAAATTATCTCAATAATGGATGTATAGAATTTTATAATACTAATATTTTATCTTATAATTTTTTTTTTCTATATTTTATATTTTATGATAATTTTATATATTTAAGATATTAATTTATATTTATATTTTATTTCTATTTATTTAATTAGATATATTTAAAAATAGTGTACACTATTCTTGTATCTATGTGAAAAAACATTATTATTATAAGATAAATATTGTGTCTGAACTTAAATAATTTGTAAATATTTATATAATCAATAGTTTTTCACCATACATAAAATTAAATTTTCTATGT
>SNQJ01S0188401.1:0-18345 GCA_010110895.2 Picea sitchensis | reverse complement strand
GTATTAGAGATGCAACCATAAACACATATATACAGTAATACACGATTTCTATTAATGAAATAAATGTACAGAGACTGTAAAATACAGAGTGAAAGACTCGCTAGAATGGTGGTAGCTTATCTCTGAGAAGAGATGTGATGACTACTCACATCCGTGAGAAGATGATTATTACAATGAGGCTCTAAGGGCATTTTTAACATAAGTAAAATCCAAAACCCTAACCCCAGAAGATGAAAAGCCAAAAGGTTTGTGGGCCCCGATGGGGGTAGTTGATACGTCAACTTCCCAGGGGCATAACGTTTTCATACGATCTCCGTTTGGGGCGCTCAATAGCTCGTTGGAAAGATATATCTGAGAACTACAACTTTTGGGTGAGAAACATTGATCTACGATCCATGTTTCTCACCATTTTCTCAAAAAAAATCGTTTAGGGCCTCAAAATGGCCCCAGAAGTTAAAAACTGCTAAAAATAGTAAATTACCAAAATTGCCAGAAACATGTTTTGGGCCAGTTGGAGAAGGTGGGTGGCCACCGATATCCACCTGGATCACATACAATAAAACAATATAAGTTTTATGGGAAAGAATCATATCATTGTATTATATTAAAGTGAAAGTGGAGATTACAACCAAATCCTTGATGTTGCAAGGTCCCTTCTCGATGACCCTTTGCTCCAACACACACACTTTCCCCAAGATTGAATGAAGAATATCCATAATGACTTGATGAACTAAAATAGAGCCCTCAAGTATGAACTAAAGTAGAATTCCTCATCCAATTCTTAGCCTTGAATCAACTTTATGTGCTTAACCTTTTCCATGAGTGATCCCTCTTTATATAGGTGAAAGAGATATGGTTGAAGATATTAGGATGATCCCACCAAATCAGAGAAGCGAGTAAGATCAAAACCATTCAGATGCCACCTCATCTTCTAGAAGATCCTCTTCTAGAACTTTCGTGAAACTTGACCTTTTCTTAGTCTTTTAACATCGTCACACCCTAGTTGTAGAGAAGACTATGAAGACGTTGCAGGACAGCTTCAGGGTAGGGGGTGATGATAACGCATCGTCGCACCTTGCATATAGTGCATCTTGCAATGACCTTTCTTCACAAGGTTTTCAAGAAGAAAAATTCAGTCACTTCCCTCATGGTAAAAGATTCTTTTTTGGGAACATGAACACATGTTTGTTAATGGATCACTGGGGTGACCAAAATAATGTGTAACAAGCTTGAGGAGGAAGATCTCATCTAAGAGTAGGTTAGTGGATCTTGGTGTGGAGATTGTCTTAAACTATTCATTGAGCATGATCTAGGTAAGTATTGAGGAGACCCTGTCTATTTCCTTTTTCTCGATTTCAGTTTTTGTGTTGGGGAGAAATGTGACTTGGAAGGCCGTGGGGCTGAGGGTCGAGCCAAGTGCAAGGCTTCCTCGTGGGACACATTAGTATAGTCTCGCGGGGCCTCACGTGACAAGATGAGTTTTTCATACAGGGTCCTGCGTGACACCTCTAGGGAGTCTAGCGAGGCCAAGGAAAAACCTTGGGCCATTCGACCAATTTCCCGAGACTAGTGTTTTATGGTGGAGCCCGATTTTGAGGAAATGTCTTGCTAATGGGTCTATGTTTGCTTATGTGATGGATGCAGAAAACGAAGGGAATATGATTGAGTGGAAAGAAAGGAAACATGAAGCAAATGATTATGCTACCCAAGGGGACAATATGACCCTGACGGCTCTCCAAGAGTGTGGGCTCCTGAAGTTATTATGTTTCCCAATGTTGGGCTCCCTTGAGTTACTACTAGAACATGTGGTCTGGTATTGGGAGCCGTACCAAGATTGCTTCATAATCCAAGGTAAATTCCTATCACTGGACATCGATGACATTTATTTTTTCACTGGGTTGTCTCGTCGAGGTGCACTGTGGTGAGTGGGTTACACAACAAGAGGGGAAGATTGTTCAATCAATAGTTATATCAAGGAATATTGTCAGGTTGGTGCTCTGAAGACGAGAATCTAGATCCCAATCCCTGATTTATGGAACTTCCACTGAAGACCATTTTTTTTTGTATCATTAAGGCTTTGAGATATCCAACCCCTCATTTTCCTTCTAGGTACAACATACAGGTGGCTCTAATGTACCTAGAGTCGACGATCTTCAATTGGTGCGAGAGAGTCCTGGCTAACATGAAAATCCAACTAACTTGTTGCAAGCAGGGTAGGAAGAAGTAGTTTGGGTATGGATCCCTACTTGTGATGATTTTCTTGGAGCGAATTCCCCAGTTGGCACCTCAAATAGTGTTAGATCATCCAATTCCTTCAGACCCTTGGATGGTGTTTTGGGTTGAGTACATGGAAAGGATACCAAGGGGACAACATCAGGACCACTATGGTGTTGGGTTTGTTAGCTGGTAGCATCACTAAATCATGAGTATTAAGTATTTCACATATGTGGGAACCGATTTTCGACAGGATACAGAGTTTCCATTGCCCCTAGGTGAGGCATGGGGCCCCACAGGTAAATGTGTTTTTGAATTTTATCATATTTCCATTTTTTTTGGTTTTTAGCATATATGTTTTTTTTTGTGAGATGCACACTGACACGCATGGGTTCGTTTATGCAGATGTAGGACCGAAGTATCTAGAGGGACGGGGCTGAGATCAGTGCTGGAAAAATGACGAGGAGTCATCAAGAGGGGAGGCAGATGACAACAGTGAAGAATTGCACTGCATTCGAAAAATTGGAGGGGATGACCATGGGAATCCCCCCCACATCAGAGTGTAATGTACCCATGCATATGAAAAGACACACTAAGGGTGTTTCCGACCCCTTTTTCCAACTTCTACAAAAGGTGTTTCAGGAAGTGTTGTTCTACAATGAACTTCAGGACTGAGTGTGATCTGGATTATGTTCAGAATGAAATGAAAGAAAATATATTACAATGAAATACTCATGAAAATTTCTAGAAATAGAGAAATACAACAATGCTTGATTTCTATTAATGAAAGAATTGTAAAGAGACTGTAAAAATACAGAGTGCAAGACTCGCTAGAATGGTGGCGTCTTTTTCTTTGAGAACAGATGTGACGACTATGCTCATTCGCAAGAAGATGATTACAATGAGGCTCTGAAGGAATTTTTATGATAAACATGAATGCCAAAACCCTAGACATCCAAAAACCTAATCCTAGGAGATGAAATTCCAAAAGTCATGTGCGCCTCGTTTGGGTAAGTTAGTATATTAATTTCCTGGGGTCATAACTTTTTCATGCGGTCTCCGTTTTAGGTGCGTGATAGCCCGTTGGAAAGGAATTTTTGAGAACCATGAATTACGCCATCAAAATTTGACTCTATCTATAGTTTGACTATGGAAAGACAAAAAAACAATGTTTAGTAACCCAAAACGACCCTAGAAGTACAACAAGATGTGCTGACATGAAAACATACAAAATTAGCCAATTGGATTAGGTGGGAGGCCTCCAGTATCCACCTGGAAGATGTGTAGGGATTCAGACAACCTTGGAAGTGTAGAACCCACAATTACAAGGAAGTACAGAAGCATGTGCTGCACTAAAAACTTAAAATATGAGCCAGTTGGAACAGGTGGGTGGCCACCAACATCCACCTGGATCAATCCTCCCCCTTTAGGAAGAAACGATATCCATTGTGTTGAGTGACCAGGGAAGAGGGGGAAGCATTTTCTGGATCTGACGCTTGGTGAGTTGTGTTCCTTTTTGGATAAGTTGTGCTTCTTGGCTTGTGGAAGATTGTCACAAACCTGATGTTGGAGGGGTTGAATCTGTTCCACCAACCTGTTGTCTCTGGGTTGGATGGGGCATTATGTAGGCACCATTGTAGGTGAATAAAAATATCTCTTGTCTCTTCGACAATCTATTTTTTCCGGATAGAAGGTGTTGAGGCTATAGTGGTCTTATGTGCATCCTTTGAATAGACTATGAAGAGGATGAATTTTGTAGTATGAGAGATTACCTTGCGGTGTTGTTTTGGTGGAGAAGTAGTCAAAACTACCTCTAGTATCCTGTAGAGCTGACCTCCCAAAGTAATAATGACACTACGAGGCCTAGAATCATAGACAACATGATGTTTCCACATATATGGTTTTCCCAAAAAAACATCATAGACATCAAGAGGTGAAATATCACACACTACCTCATCCTTGAAGGGATGGATGCCATAGGACATGCGACACTGCTGGCTGATGCAAATATCTAGTCCCTGGTGAAGCCACCCGATATTGTATGGTTGTGGGTGTGGTGTTGTCGACAACCCCAACTATTTTATGACCTTAGTTGAGATGAGGTTCTTATGGACGTCGTTATCAACAATGAAATGCAATGGGGTCCCCTTCACCCACATCTATGAATGGAAGAGGCGCTCCCCCTCTTCAAGATCCACTGGTTCTTCTACTTGAATTGTTGTGGTCACAATAATAGTAGTGGGGTATGCATCGATGATCTATCTATTTTCAATATTTTTTGGATCGGATTCCGAATTAGGGTTGGGCTCCATGTCTTTGACCTCGACCACCAATGACTGTTTCAAGAGACATTCATTAGTGTTGTGCCAAGAGATTTTATGGAACTCACACCACTTCCCAGTGTCATTCTTCGTCTTTAATTTTCCCTTTTTGTCCTATGTCTTGGATTGGTTTTCTAGAGGTTGTTTGTTAGGGCCGTATTTACCGTGCTTTGGTTGTTGCATATTTGCATACTCAAATTCCCATTTGTTCTTTCTACTCGATTTTAGGAATCTCCCAATGATGAGATGTGTAGGAAATCCGTTTCGATTTGGATGTACTTATGCAGATCCCCACAATATTTCAGAACCAAATGTCGCTCAGAGTCTTTGATACCCATCTTTGTGCGCAATGTATGGAAATTATTTGTGAACTCCGACACTATTTGTCTCTTCTCTTTCCGCAGTGTTGTCCATGTCATGTACTGGTCTTCATAGTTATCAACATGATGATACTGTTCTTTGACCTCATCCACAAAAAATTCCAAGTGGGATCATCCCCATATATTCCAGATTCCTCTATGGAACTTTTCTCCCAGTAAGTTTCCCACCAATGTTTGACATGGGGGAGAGCCTTGAGGAGCGCGAAGGTTATATTTTCCCTATTGGAATTTTTTTTAATAGAGAAATAACCTTATAATAGATTTAACCATTTTTCTAGGGCGTCCGCATCTATTTGACCTTCAAATATGAGAATATCAAAATTAACTTGTACCTTGAAGGGAGAGTTTCCTCCAAAATGATTGCTTGATGAAGATGTGCCTATTTCTATCGACAGGAGTTGAAGGATGTGTGAAAAAATCTCCATCATTTCATCCCTCCGTCGCGTGAGAGCTTTCTCAAGCAACAAGTTAATAGAATCTTCTGCTCCATCGTTTTTCTTTTCTACCGCCATCGAGGGTTTCTTGGGCATGCGAGAGTGATTGTCCTCAAGAGAGACAAACTCGAGACCCAACTGGCTATACTCGGACCTCGTCAGGGACATGCGCTGAAAAATGATCAAGAGCAACCTACTCTAATACCAATGATCCAAATTATATTTGGAATGAAATGAAAGAAGAGATATTACAATGAAATACTCATGAAAATTTCCATAAACAAAAAAATACAACAATACTTGATTTCTATTAATGAAATAATTGTAAAGAGATTTTAAAACTACAGAGTGCAAGACTCACTAGAATGGTGGCAACTTTATCTCTAAGAAGGGATGAGATGGCTACGCTCATTCACAAGAATATGATTACAATGAGGCTCTGAAGGATTTTTTATGATAAACCCAAATGAAAAAACCTTAAATATCCAAAAACCAAACCCTAGGAGATGAAACACCAAAAGTCATGTGGGCCTGGTTGGGTAAGTTAGTACGTCAACTTCACGGGGTCATAACACATACGATCTCATTTTAGGTGTGTGATAGCCTATTGGAAAGGTCTTTTTGAGAACCATGCATTACACCGTCAAAATTTGACTTCATCTATAGTTTGGCTGTGGCGAAATAAAAACACTATTTAGTGCCCCAAAATGACCCTAGAAATACAGCCAAGATGTCTTTAACATGAAAACCTTAAAAATGCAGCCCGGTTGGATTGGGTGGGGAGGCCACTAATTATCCACCTAGAGATGTGTGAGTTTGAAACCCAAGTGTAGAACCTACAATCACAAAGAGGTACAAAAGAATGTGATGCACTAAAAACTAAAAAGAGGCAGTTGGAACAATTGGGTGGCCACCAATATCCACCCTAGGTCAGTGGCCCATAACATCATATTTTGTACAAGACTCTATGTATTAGCTTATTGGAACCTATATGTATTAGAAAGTTATCTTTCATTTTGGTATATGCCTCATTTTGGAAGGATCTTAACCACACTTTCCTAATGCTAAAATATATATATATATATATATACACATGTTTTGTTTCGGCTGCTACCTATGGATGTTTAAATGTTGTGAATGATGACCCATGTTGTATGTACATGCATGCTTAAACTTAATTTTAATAAGACAAATGACAATCCAATACATAGTTAGCTAACAAATCAACCAACATATTAGACCTTCTTAGAACATGGCAATACTCTATATGCTCAAAATAACGTCCAAGAAGACGCACCCTCAAATACTTACACAAACGTTTGGGATGCTTGACTCTATATGTGTGATTCAACTGTGAGACCACAACCTGAGAGTCTAATCAAACTACTAGATGATGAATTCCAAGGGCAATTGCTTTAGACAATATTTCAATGGTGACACTCTATTACAGAGTGTTGGTTGCGGTACACCTCTGAACTCACAAGCTTGTCAGTGGGTGAGAAGATCACCCAAGCGATGGAAGCAATGTTTCGTGTACTACTATTGGCACCATTAACGTATCCCATGTATGCTAAGGAGGACAATGACATCTGCAAATCAAGCACAAAACATAATAAGCAATGGCAGAATGATTAACACGCGTATAAAAGAAAAAACACACCACTTCAAAACCAAACTAAAACACACCTGTGTACAAAGAATCATGTGGCCAAATGGCCTAAGCACAATAATTTTTAAGGTAGAGCCCATTGCAAGGAGCTCACGAAGAGGATTCCTGTCATTGTCCATGAGCTCATAGGCCCCTTTCTTCAAGACACATTTAACAATGTAGGGGCCATGCGAAAGAGGTTCAAACTTACCTACTCCCAAGGTGTCATGTTCCTGGTCATAAACCAATACCAAGTCACCTCGAGGGAAAACGAGGACATGGTTGTCATGCAGCACTTTGGCGGTGTCACTTATTGTTTTTCATTGGCCGCCTTAACATCCAATGTTGTTGGCTACATCAAGTTGGGCCAAGTACAAAGGTCTCTCCTCATGGTAGAGGTATTGGGCAGCAATTCCTTGACATTTTTGTGGCCAGGTTTTGAATTCAATAGGTAATAATGCCTCTAGATCGTAAACAAAAGGAAGGGTAAATCCGTTAACTGCTTGGAGATTTTACAATAAGCCTATAATGTTGAAAGAGCATAAGGTGCCAATTTGTATTGTGTTTCCCTAACATCCTTTAGATCATTGTCTTGAGGACATGATTTATGGATCCTACTTAGCCATTGGCTTGGGGGTAATAGGGCATTGAGTTCTCATGATGAAAACCAAACTTGAGCTAGTCATTCATCATCTTATTATGAAAATGGGACCCATGGTCCATCACTATGGTCTTAGGGACACCGAACCTAGCGATTATGTGATTGAATACGAAAAGAGAAGCAATGGTGTCATTGTTAGAATAGGTAGGACTGACCTCAACCCATTTAGTGAATTAGTCAATGACCATGATGATGTAGCCATCACCATTAGACAAGGTAGGATTACATGTCATGAAATCAATGCCCCATAACAAGTGGGGAAGTGGTCTGCCGGGATGGAGGGATGGTAGCGTACTGTTGAATGTTGATAAGAACATCTATGGACACATTCATGCAATATTTGAGATCGAGGGCCAAAATGAATGACACCGATATTTTTTGGAGTGTGGCCAAACTAGAGATGGCCCAGCCACATGCCCAATCATTGAGAATTCTTTCAACTTCATCATGGACCAGAGACTGACATAGAATCAAATAAACTCCCTGACGATACAGGGTGTCATCTACAATAAGGTAGTTTTTATCTTGATTTTGTATATGTCGACATTCATCACAAGAAAGTCAAGGATGAAAATGTTGAGTCTGGAGGTAGACCAATATATCTCCATACCAAGGATCAATCGAGTTGTAACATACCCAACCACCTAGTGGGATGCCATCCAAATAAAACTCACTTCTAAACTGATTTCGAATTTTTGATGACCTTTAATTAATAAAGAAGCATGATGAATCACATGCAAACATCAAGATTCATATTACATCATAAAAAAATGAATATAATGCCATGCATAGTAATAAACAACAAGCATGCATATTATAAAATATGAATCTCAAAGATAATAATTAATACCTAGCGAATAAAAATATCAACAAGGAAACCATGTGGAGAACTTATCTTTAACAAAATAAATCACCAACTGGTTTGCCGAGACCAAGGGCGTTCAACCAACCAACCAACCATAGATATTACTATTCCATGTCTCAACAACAATGTCACCCACGAGGCCATGGCTATGAATCCACAAGGATGGTTCGGTGTCACTTAGATTCCAGAAGCAGTTAACACTCCAATCTCTCACGGGTTTTCTCAACCTCACAACAATCTAACTACACCCAACTCTCTTCTCCGGCCTACATAGCGAAGGGTGATTTACTTATTTTCCACGAAGTCCCTCAAGATGTCCACCTCCTTCGGGGCTCCAGTAAATAGGTCTAGAATTTCCATGATGGGACTCTCATGACTTACAACTTTGAATAAAATTTAGTACATTCCAATGCATCTCAGGAATGCAGGCACAAATTCATCGTTGGAATACACCAGTACATTACATAACCAACAACAATGGCTTCTTCCTCAACATTTCTCTCCCCTGTGTCCCAATCTAAGAACAAGAATGAATGAGAATGATAGTGAGACATGATGAATGAAAGAGTGAAAGTGTGAATGGAGAATAACCCCCAAATATCCCACAAGAGATGGGTTTATATATTTTCTTGGAAATCAATATCCACATGTCCTCTTCCCCAAGGCTTATGTAACCACTTCTCTCAATTAAAGAGATTATGAGTAATTAAAATATACTAAAATACCTATCCCCTTAAGCCCCCTCTATCGTAGGATCATGTATCCCCCTATAACTCTTGTCCTTGTCCATCTTGCAACCAACGATGTATTTGATTAATATATAGATGTATTACATTTCCTAGGCACTCGGCCCCTTTTCAACTTTATCAGCTAATCAACCTAAGTCATATTTACATGGCGCACTCTAGTTCATGGGATAAGGCAGGGTTTTACATCCCCCCTCCTTATTTTGGCTTGCAGATCCTGATTGTATACAAAACAAAGAATAAAGGAATTTCAAAATTTATTCAAAGTCATGAGTGCCTCTTCCGCATGGCATCTTCTGCATGCTCCCAAGTAGCATCTTCATGGCTATGTAGTATGTCCACTTAACTTTTACCATTTATATAACTCGATTCTAGAGAATTTTAAAAAAAATTCCGATATATCTTGGTTGGACTTGAAAGTCTCCCTCTGGCTCTACATGAATCAGATGCCAATAAATAACATTTTTAGGATCATGTACATACTTTTTTTCAGTAAAGAGACATGAGATGCATTATGCACATTCATGGAGGCTGGAAATGCAAACATGTATGCAAGTGGACCTATGCATCCAATATTTCAAATGGGCCACAAAATCTAGTTCTAGCTTTGTACAACTTCCCAACATCAATGAGCTCTTCTTGGGATTCACATTAAAAATAACATTCTCCCGCACTTTAAATTCCCCTCACTGATTGCGCTCTTGTCATATTTTCTATCTATCTTGAAACGCCTTTAAATTATGCTTAATTATAACCATCTAGTCTTCCATATCCTTGAATAATTATAGGTACCACTGTAATACGATGGGTTGTCCCAACTCTATTTAGATGTGCATTTCCTACCATCTGAAGCTTCAAATGGACTCAAACAATGAGATTGATACCCATTAATGCAAATGAACTAAACCAAGTGCAATTAATCTTCCCACTTACATTACTTATCCATCACATACATCCTAAAAATATCCCCAATCACTTGATTCAAACTCTCTATTTGTCCATCTGATTATGGATGATAAGCTATACTAAAGTTTAGATTTGTACCAAATCCTTTAAACGTCCCTCCATAGATTTGAAGTAAACTTTGTATCTTTATGCGACAATTGCCTTAGGTATCCCATCACGACCTAACAATTTCCCTCATATAAATTTTTGCAATATTGGCTACTATATAAGTCATTTTCTGAGGAACAAAATGAGCAACCTTTGTCAGTTTATCAACCAATACCATAACTGAATCGTGTTGCCTTGTTGTCCTAGGAAACTTATTTATAAAATCAATGGTCACCACTTCTTATTTCTTCTTTGGAATTGGTAATGGATGTAAAAAACCCACTAGGTGCCTATGATCAACCTTCACATTCTAACATTCCATACATCGAGAAATGTAATCCTTCCATTTGTCATGTAGTACTAGCCAAAGGAATTAAGCTTCTTATTCTTTCTTGATTGTTTCACACATTGTAGGGATGTCAGGCATCACGAAACTGATATGCATTTCTTTCAATACCAAATTCTTAAGTTCTATGGAGCTAGGAACATAAATTATATTTTTATGCATAAGTAATCATCTTCCTTCATCTCATATTCTTTAATTCCCTACTATACATTTTTCTACTATAAGATTTATTTGCAGGTGGCTGATATGTAACAACAATATCCAAAATTATTCTCTTCAAAACTAATTGATGAATACTAATGGTTGTAGCATGTGAGTGTACTCTTCTCTCGATTGTCAACAACATATTTTCTTTACCTTGATATGCTTGATGTCAAAATCATATTCATAAAACTTCTAGCCATATCATTTGCTTGACATTCAAAGTTGGATGTTCAAGATGTTCTAGACCACTATGAATTACGTTTTAATTCAAATCTCTTTCCCATAAAGATAGCAGCCTCCACATCTTCAATGCATGAACAATGGGAAACAAGTTCCAAGTCATGTGTGGCATAGTTCCTCTAGTGTTCTTTAAGCTTTATGGGCTCATAATCAATGACATGCCCATCTTGGGTGAGCACTCCACAAGTCCTTCCTTGCATGCATCGTACATACCACAAATCTTTCATTTGGGTCAACAATATTTAAAATACGTGCACTATTAAGCAATTCTTTCAACAAATTCAATTTCTCTTCACACTCTTGTCCATTCGATTTAATTCCCCTATTTACCAAAGAAGTGATGGGATGAGTAATCTTAGAGAACCATGCTTTAGCATAAATATTCTATAGTAACCAATAATCCCATAAAATATCAAACTTACAGAGCATTCACGGAGTGTTGGCCATCCTCCTAATGGCTTCAATCTTCTCTGTATCCACTGCTACACCTTATTATGATTCCCTCAACACTTGCAATCTCTGTATCCACTGCTACACCTTATTATGATTCCCTCAACACTTGCAATTCTAATCTCAAATGATGTTCATGCTCTTCCTCTGACTTAGAATAGATAAGTATGTCATCCACAAATACTATGACAGACTTATCCAATTAATTTCTGAATATGCCATTCATTATGCACATAAAGACAACTGGTGCATTGGTCAGCCCAAATGGCACCACTTTGAATTCATAATGCCCATACATAGTTATAAAGGTTGTCTTATTGATGTCTTCTTCCTTGATTCTTACCTGGTGGTATCCTTATCTTAAGTCTATATTTGAAAATATATTTTCCCTCTTAGCTGATCAAAGACGTCATCAATTCTAGGTAGAGGGTATTTATTCTTCACTCTGGCTTTATTCAACTATCTAAATTCAATACACAACCTCAATGTTCCATCCTTATATTTGACAAAGAGTATTGGTGCTCCCTAAGGTGAAACACTTGGATGTATGTACCCTTTTTTCAACAATTCTTCCAATTGTATTTGTAATTCCTTTGATTATGGTGCACTCATTATGTAAGTTGTTTTTGATACTGGGGTTGCTCCTAGTACTAAATTAGTAGAGAAATCTATCTCCCTCTTTGGTGGAAACCCTGGTATTTCTTGAAATACATCTTCAAACTCTTGCAATACCGAAAAATATTCAAGGCTTGGCCTTTTTGTATTTTATGGCTCCTCCACATGGGCTGCATACAATTGATATCCTTTACTGAAACATCTCTTAAGTTGCAAGGCTGAAATCTCCCTTACAGAAATGGGTCTTAGAATTCCTTTCACAGTTCTTTGTTTTCCTTCTTCATCAAGACATGTAAATGTCTTGTGATAATCTAGGACAATATGATGTTTTTCCAACCAATCCATTCCAATTAGAATATCATAATATCCCAATGGTATAATATTTAGATCAACATTAGTATTCACACTGTTAAGACTTATGGGACACCCACTCACCATCTCATTGATCATTCTTTTGGTTCTAGTGGATAGCTGAACCAAACTTGTTTTTTCAAGCTTAATTTTCTCCAAATGTAATCTATACACTATTTTTTTATCAATGTAAAAATGTCTTGCTCCTAAATCAATTAAAATAACAACAGCCTGATTAATGATCTTACCTTCCACCTCGATCATATTGGATCGATACTTTTCTTGTCAATCTTCTAAGGCTTCATATAGTATGCCCATGTCTTCTATTGTTGTAGCCTCTTGGATGTTGTGCATGGTCTTCACTTTGTCCTTTATGTGAGAGAAATCCTTGTACATGTGATCTTATTTGCATCCCCAACATTGGATTGATGGTCTCCCCCTTTTTCCCAAGGAGTCTTCTCTCTTGGATTCATCCTTAGTAGGTTGGTCTTGCTGATTTTTATTTGGGATATTTCTATTGAAAGAACGTTTGAATAATTTCTTTCTTTGATCAAACTTCTCCTTCTTCTTATCCTTCCAATATTTCTGCAAAGAATATTTTTCCTTTCCTTGCTCATACAAGTACTTATCCTTCCTAATTGTCTTAGTCAATGTCCCAGGCTTAACATATTGAATCTTCTCTTTATAAAATGAAGGCAGTCCACTCAAAAAACTTTGTACTTTCACCTTCTCATATTTTATAAACCCCACATACTTTACCAGTCCTAAGAACTTCTTTTCATACTCTACCATGGTCATTCTTCCTAGCCCAAGTTAAAAGAACTCTTGCATTTTCTTTTCATAGAAGTGCTTTGAAAGGTACTACTGAAAATATCTCTTGAATTTCTTCCAAGTGATCCCGATCTCATTTATGTTCTCAACTTGCTTAAGTTGATCCCACCACATAACAAAGTTTCCATGTAAATGTTAAGTGGAAATTATGGTTTCTAGGTTTGATGAGTAGTTATGCAATTGAAAATACCTTCTGAGTCCAAGCAGCCATGCTTCAACATCATCTTCTCTTTCTCTTTCACCATCGAAGGATGGTGGCTTAAGGTTCCTCAACTATCCTTGCAAACTGTCCACTTCATGTCTTCTTCTTTGCCGCCTAACAAGAGAGACCTATGGACTACTCATGGAATCTTCAGATGCAAAAAAATTACTTGCTAAGTAAGGAGTTGAGTAATGTCTATGAGTTATACTAGCACTTCTTTAATAACCAACTCTTATGTAGTTATCTCTTCTTTCATGATATTTCCCCTCTTCCTCTTGTATTGAGTTTGATCCATTTATTGCTTAACTCTGCAACTGATTTAGGATTTGCATCACTTGAGTATTTCTCTGATTTTTTTTCTCTCAGCAGCCTCTCATTGTCTACTTTGTAGCTATGTACTTCTATTATTAGGCTTCTCACAGCCTCTATTAATGTTTCTTTCTCCCCTATGTCCTTGTGTCCATTTGATTCTATCTCTTCATTACCAAAAATGATATTTATCCTTTGGATTCTTTATCATGACTGAAGGATCCCTCTCCTTATTCCATTTCTTGAATGTGCATTCTTATCCTAAATTTATATGTTTATACCCTCTAATTCTGCAAAATGTGCAAGCAACCATTTTGTTAGAAATATGCATATCATAAAAAATCGTCAATTAATGCTACATGTATTTTTTATGCTCAATTTATGAATATTTATATCATGATTCTCCAAATTCTAATAATTCCATGTTATTCTCCTCTAAATCAGCTTTCCAACGACTATACTCATGCCCCAATCCAATCTTTGAGCTGAAAGTTATGGCTCTCATAAGTTAATTGAAGTTAAAAATCTTGTTAACTTAAGATGACTAGGATGTTGATGTGGCACCCGAGTCCACTTGGAACCTCAATGTGGCACCATGTCATACCCCTTGACCACTTATAATCTCCCCATCATCTTCCAACATCTCTTCCTTTACCTCCTTCTTCCTCCATTGGCACACACCTTATCTTATTTTTCGGGCCTCCACCGTTCATAGTTGTTCATGTGGCATCTCTTTGTTGGATCGCGAGGATGGATAGACCAAATCCCACACCCATACTTCCTAGTGTGTGAGTTTCACTTTGTTTTAATCCAATGGCTAAGGTGCAATGGGTGTCAACAGTGATCGACGACCCATGTTGCATTGCGACCCCCCAATCCTACCGGTCGTTAACGCAATGGGGAGGGGACACAAAACCTAACCAAGGCTTTGGTCAGGGGTGACATATAACACATCCATGCATTACACCCCCCGCCCACCTTGGGTTAGTCTAACCCTTCTCCCCTCCCCCCACAATCAACACAGGGTTGACACATGTCCTATGCATGGGGTTCTGTCAGGTAGGATAGCATTGCCTTTGTGGCAGTAGTTCTCATGCCATTGCCACCATGGCTGTAAACGTCACCTATATTCCATGTCATCATGACACGTGTTCCCTAAGTCATGCTGCCATGAGTGGTACGAAGAAATTCCCAATTTTTCCTAATTTTTCCTAATTTTGCCAAATTTTGAAAATTTCACAATTTTCCCCAAAATGCCCAAATTCTTAATTCTTCCTGTGGCCACCATTAAAGCACTGTATCTGCTTCATATGGCCAATTTTGGGTCATGTAACAATCTTTTCGACCTCATTACCTATAATTTGACTCCCACATGTTGAAGTCCTCTTGACATTTAACTGTAAAATTCGGGGCCTTTTCCCAATTTCACCCCAAATTCACCATGGGCACTCAACAATCCTAAAATTTGTCCAATTTCACTCCAATAAATTCCCATTCAAACACCACAAAAATCAATTTCTCATGTGCACCACTGGTCAATATTCCTAGAATGAATTCCATTCAATTCATCCATTGTTGTAATTTCAACAACGAATTGCAGACATTCTTTGCAACTACATTTCTGCAATTTTCATCTATGTGCTCTATTAATCAGCCCATCCAAGATTAGTTTATGTAAAATTTCTCTGATACCAATCTATAACATACCTAGCCACCCACAGGATGGGCATGCTACTTCAAATTAAACACTTCAAAATGATTTCGAATTTCTAATGACATTTAATTAATAAAGAAGCATGATAGACTCACATGCAATTATTAAGATTTATACTACATCATAAAAGAAATGAATATAATGCCATGCAAAAAAATAACCAACAAGAATGCATATTATAAAATATGAATCTCAAAGATAATAATTAATACACAATGGAAATAAATATATCAACAAGGAAACCATGACATAGAGCACTTATATTTAACAAAATGATTCACCAACTAGATGCATACCAAGGAAATTCCACCCAACCATAGACACTACTTTTCCAAATCTCAACAGTAATTTCACCCCCGATCTAGGGCTATGAATCCACAAGGATGGTTCCAAGGTGTCACTCAACTTCCCAAACCAGTCAGCACTCAATCTCTCACAAGTTTCTCAACACACAACAATCCAAAGTACACCAAATCTCTTCTCTCTAGCCTACACAACCCAAGAGAATGGACCCCCTTCTCTGCCATGCAATCCATCAAGCTATCCACCTCCTTCTAGGACTCTAGTGCATCTCATCAATATCTCCATGTTGGGACTCTCATGACTCATAGTTGTGAATGAAATCTAGTACATGCAAATGCATCTCAAGCATGTAGCCACAAATTCATGGTTGGAATACACTAGTCATTACTACAACCATCAAACAATGGCTTCTTCCTCAACAATTCCCTCCCCCATGTCCCAATCCAAGAAAAATAATGAACGAGGAATGATTATTGAGTAAAAATGAATGAAATAGTGAAAGTGTGAATGGAGAAGAAGAACCCCCAAACAACCCACAAGATGGGTTTATGTATTTTCTTAGAAATCAAGAACCACATGGCCTTCCCCTAAGAAGCTCATGTAACCACTTCTCCCAATTAAAGAAATTATGGGTAATTAAAATATAATAAAAGACTTATCCCCTTAATCCCCCTCTGTCGTGGAATCATAGCCCCCTATAACATTTTTCTTTGTCCGTCTTGCATCCAATGATGTATTAGATTAATATATATAGATGTATTACATTTCCTAGACACTCTGGACCCTTTTCAACTTTACCGACTCACTAGCCTAATTCACAATTACATAATACATTCTAGTTCATAGGGATCAAACTGGGGTGTTACAAGAGTCAATAAGGAACAAGAACTCATCGGGGAAAGAGTCATTAACCACTGGTTCTTCATTGACTCAAGGAAGTTTAGACATCAGCTCTATGAAAGCCAATGATTTCTTAGACTTGGATGAGACATATTCTAAGTCAAACTATTAGAGGATCACAATCCACTTCAAGTATTTTCACCTAATGATCCGATGGATAAGGATGTGTTGCATTAGGTAGGCATTGAAAACTACAGTGGTTTTGCACGAGAGGATGTAATGGCATAATCGTTGGACAACATAAATTGTTGCCAAGGCCAACTTTTATATGTGAGAGCATCAAAGCTTGGGATCTGCAAGTCCTTTGATAAGATAGTAAATGATGTCCTCTTGTTGTGTATCATCGTCTTGGATGAGCACCATGCCAAGGGTGGATTCATAGGCCGTGAGATAGAGAAAGAAGTATTGAGTATAATTAGGGGGATCAATAAGGGATTCAACATCAAGACCTTCTTCAAGGCATCAAATGACCATTGGGCTTGGTCGTCCCATGCAAAAGGTATACCTTTCTTCAATAGGCACATACAACCTTTCGTGATGTCGGTGTAATTTGTGATGAATCTACACAAAACGTTTTCCTTCCCTTGCAAACTTTGAATCTGGTGAATGGTACGATGGTTGAGAGGCAATTTGACAATAGCCTCGATCTTCAAGGAATCCACCAATATACCATACTTTGACATGATGAAACCCAACAACCTCCCAGACACAACACAAAAAATACATTTATGTGGATTCAAACGAATGTTGTAATATCGACATCGGATAAAAATGGCCTACAAGTGACCAGGGTGGTCCTCATGACATTGTGAGTGAGCAGCCAAATCATCTAAGTAAGCCTTTATGATTCTTTTGATATCATTGAAAGCATATGACATGACCTGTTGGAAAGTGGCTCCTACATTTTTAAGACCAAACAACAATTTCCGGTAAGCAAAAGTACCCCAAGGACAAATGAAGGCAGTGTTGTGTTGATATTCTAGTTTTATCTAGATCTGATTATAGCTGGAGAAACCATCCATGAATGAGAATATTTCACTACCGACACATTCATCGATAATCTGGTCAATGAACGGGGTTGGATAATTATCCTTAGGAAAATCCTTGTTTAAATCCCTATAATCGACACATACCCTAATAATGCCTTGTTTCTTAGTGACTGGAACAATGTTTGAAACCCATTCGGTCAGGGGAATCAGACGGATAAAATGTGTACGAAGAAGTTTTTCAACCTCCGCCTTGATGGCAACAAATTTCTTTGGATTGACTGGACAGAGCTTCTGCCAGACCGATTTGGCTCTGTCATGTGTCTTTATTTCATGATCAATAATTTGAGGGTCAATGCCAGACATTTCTTCATAAGACCAAGAAAAAACATCACATAATTCTTTAAATAGGGTCATGTATGTTTCTATTTCTTGGGGATAATAGTCAACGCCTATCAGGACGTGTTCCACGACACTTGGATTCTGGGAAATGTCAATGGGTATAAGTTTTGATATGTTATCCAAGTTCCCTTATGATAGAACATCATGGATCAAGATGGGAGATTGGGACC
>SNQJ01S0188400.1:5048-18345 GCA_010110895.2 Picea sitchensis | reverse complement strand
ATAAGGTCGCAGATCTAACAGTAGAGATTATGTTAGGGTTTTTTTCCCTAGAAGGAAACCCTCTTTTATGAGGGAAATGTATTGCGGCTATGGATGATGGTGAATATTTTATTCTGAGAGAGGAGACCGTGAGAGAAAGAAGAGAAAGTTACAATGGATTTTGCTGTAGGTTGTATCCCTTCATTTGATGGATAATAATAAAGGAAGGGCCTACCAATTTCTCTGGTGGACGTAACCCACACTGGGTGAACCATGTAAATATGTGTCTCTCTTGTATTGTGTGTCTTCTGTATTTTGTTTCTGCATTTGTTTTATTTTATTGCTCCACGGTCCTGTTTTTCTAAAAATCATTTCTTATTTAATTGAAATCAAGTTATGAATCCTATAGAATTGTACATTTAGTTCATCTTCACTTTAGGGTTATGTAATGGCCCATATAGACATTAAATCTCCAATACATAAAACCAATACAATGGATATACAAACACACAAATTATAACCATGTTGCATGTGCACAACAACCTCCCAATTTTCTTGTCTTAGTGTCTCTCCAAGANGTAAACAACTAATCCCAAATTTTCCTCCCACTCTACCCACCTTACCACTTTCAATTCCTCCTCAGATCATGTCGACCCGTCAATCGACACTTCAATGAGTCCCCTCTTCCTATGCTAATACATAGTATATTAATGCACACATTCTTTCTTCCATCTACACATTGGCGTGCCAATGATTTCTTCACCTATACATAAGCCACCTTCCATTTTACTTTGTTGACACACCAACGTGCTCCCACTAAACCTCACTAATAGATGTTCTTATCAATGGTAAAGTTTGTGTGATCAATGCCGAAACATCGATGATGTACACATGATTATATTCACTTCATGCATACCCTTCAACAACTAACTCCCTTTCACTTTCATCGATACATCATGTATTGACGATGCTCCCTCCCTTTCACTTCAACACATTGCATATCGACGAGGTGCATACCCTTTCCAGTGCACTTCTTGTTGATAAGTTTCCCTAACCCATCCCCGATGCATCAACAAAAGGGTATCGACCCCCCATTTTCACCAAGCGCATCGACGACAATATTCTCCCTCTCACCAAGGTTGAACAGGTAAGCAAGTCCCACCTTCGTCGTAAGGACTATCTTATCCTCTCTTGGCTCAAATCCTTCTTGCTACGCCATCATTCAATCTCCTATCATTTTTTATGACTAATATCTCCACACCTAAATGGATAACTAATGACTAATACCTATCGTACCTGATCTTCTTCACGATCGTAGTCACAATCAAATTTGCTTATGTCTGCAATAACTCTTATCGCGTGTACCATGCTAGATTGTCCACTTTTCATCTCTTGGTTCTAAAACTAAAAACTAGTCATGAAAGTATTGTTTAGTATCATATGGGTTAACCACATCATCTGTTAGTCTTTCACTGGATCTGAAACACACTTCAGAAGAAATCTACTCCTCCCGGCTCTTACACAGTGTTATGTGCTACAAATGTTATTTCGTTGTTTTGGCAGGTGTATAATTTCATGCTACTGATATGTCACTACAACATCATCTAGGTGGATATCGGTGGACACCCACCTCTTCCATATGGCTCACATACAACTTTCATCTTGGAATTTACAGTTTTTATCTTGGCAATTTTTTTATAGTGTTTCAGGTCCTAAACTTCTAGGGCTTTTTTGAGGCCCTAAACAAAGTTTTTTGGGCCCACCATAGTCACATTATTCATAGAGACAAAGTGTGATAGAATAATGTGTAGTACTCAAATAGACCTTTCCAACATTCTATAGTTGACCTAAAATGAAGATCGTATGCAAAAGTTATGACCCCAAGAAGTTGATGTATGAACTTACCCCATTGGGGCCCACATGAATTTTGGTGCTTCATCTCCTAGGGTTAGGTTTTCAGATGTCTAGGGTTTTTCTTTTATTTCTTTATGCTAAAAATTCTTGGAGGCCTCATTGTAATGGGATCATATGAATGCACGTAGCCGCCACATCTCTTCTCGGATATTAGCTACTACCATTCGAGCAATATTGTTTTCATTCTGCATATTATAGTTTCAATAGATTTCTTATTTAATAGAAGTTAAGTTCCATTGTATCTCTGTTATTGTTCTTTGTATATCTATGTTAATTTTATAGATCGGTGTTTCATTTCATTCCACTCATAAATCTGGATTAGTGGTATCAGAGAAGTCTGCTCTTCATTTGTTTCTTTATGCATGTCCCCAACGAGGTCAGGGTATAAGTAGTTGGGACTCGAACTAGTTGAGTGTTTGCAAGATTAGCGTCGCCGAACCCAATGGACGCCCATGGGGGAAGAAAAGAGAGACAATGGGGTAGGATATCCCTTTAAAATATTTCTTAAGGAAGCCCTCTCGTGAAAAAGGAATGAGATTGATGGATAACTTTGTGAAAATACTTCGACGTCTACCAATAGGCGACACATCTACCTCAAGCGGAGGCGCTGCCCCCTTCAAGGTACATATCAAATTTTATATTCCTATATTTGAAGGTCAAATATATGCGGATGTTGTAGACAAATGTTTAAACCTTCTAGAAGGGTATTTTTCTATCCACAAATTTTCTGATAGAGAAAAGATTACATTTTTTCTCCTCAAGGTTGTCTCCCATGTCAAAGATTGGTGGGAGACTTTCTGTGAGAAAAAGGAAACAAAGGGATCTACATTATTTGTAGTTGCACCCACTTAGGGTTCCTTCAAGGATGTTATTAATGAAAAATACTACCCTGTTGGAAGTTATGACAACTTATATACAAGATGGACCACACAGCAGCATGAAAGGGACCAAACAGTGCCAGAGTTCACCAATGTCTTCCATACATTGCGCACCAATATAGGTATAAAATACTCTAAGGGACATCTGGTGCTCAATTATTGCAATGGTATGCATAGATACATCGAGACATAAATAGAATTTTTGTACATTTCATCCTTAGGTACGACCTATCGATATGTTATCAAAATTGAGAAAAATCTTAAACATAAGGCACAACAGTTTGCGTTTACAAAGCCTCACAGCAAAAGAAGGGAATAAGCGCCCCCAAAACGTAGAAACGAGGGCAGAGCAAGGATAGAAAACCTCAGGAAAACCAATATAAACTATAAACAAAGAAAGACAACGGGAAGACAAAGAAAGACACTGGGAAACTGTGTGAGTTCCATAAGAGCCCCTGGCATAACACTGTTGAATGACACTCAAAGAAGTCATTGATGGATGAGGTGAAAGCCTATGAATCATATGTAGGCTTTGACTCTAAGTCGGAATAAAAAAAAGGATACAAATCATTGATGTAGAACCCAGTGCCATCGTTGTTACCACCACCAAGGTCCAACCTGACAAACTTGATGAACTAGAGGAAGGTGAGTGCCTCTTTCATTCATAGGTGTGGGTGAAGGGTACTCCATTGCACTTCATCATTGATAGTGGTAGCCAGAAGAATATCATCTCAACATAGGTCATCAAGTGGTTGGCTCTACCAACAACACCACACCCACAACCATACACCATTAGATGGATCCGCCAAGGGAGCAATCTCCACATCAGCCAATAGTACCACCTGGCCTATGGAATCAAGCCCTTCAAAGATGAGGTATTGTGTGATGTCACCCCCTTAAAGTTTGTGATGTTATTTTTGGCCAACCTTATTTATGGAAATTTCATGCTATATATGAGTCTAGACCTCATAATGTTATTATTACTTTGGACATGAAATTATATAGGATACCTGAGGTAGTCCCATCTATCACCATTTCCTTGATCTCTACCAAGCAATGCAGGAAGGCCATCTCTCACACCAGAAAGTTTGTCTTCTTCACGATTCTCTCTCAAAGTGAGAGGAAGGTTGCAACAACATCCATGGCCTCCGCAATAGGTCTCTCCACGTAGAAGAATAAAGTGGATAAGGTCATGGAAGAATACAAAGACATCTTCTCCTCACCCACTAAGGTACATTTTCACTGTCAGGTCAAGCACTCAATCGATATGACTCTCAGTGCACCACTACCCAATGGGTCAATATATCATCGTTATTTTTCAAAAAATGAGGAAATAAAACACCAGATCTAAGAGCTGCATGAAAAGGGGCACTTTCTTCGAACCTCATCATTTGGTGGAAGCCAATTCATGCTTGTGTAGAAGAAATATGGGTCATGGCGAATCTGCATTGATTACCGAGCCCTAAATAAAATCACAGTCATGAACCGGTACCCAATTCCCCGAATTGATGATTTCCTTGACCATCTCAAGGGGGCCAAACACTTCATTAATATTTATCTGAACTCCGGCTACCACTAGGGCCCAATAAGGAAGACCGATGTATGGAATACTCCCTTCAAGTCCAAATAAGATATTTTTGAATGGTTGGTCATGCCCTTTGGTTTGAAAAATTCCCCAACAAATTTCATGAGGATGATGGAAAATATCTTGCAGCCTTTCACCAATTCTTTTGTGGTGGTGTATTTGGATGACATCCTCATCTTCAACAATAATTGGGCGGAACACTTACAACACATTCAACAAGTTCTGCACACTCTACAATAGTATAAGCTATATGTAAATTTGGAAAAATGATTCTTCGACATGAACATGATCCAATACCTACGCTAAATTGTTGATGAGGATGGAGTGCATGTCAATCCATCCAAGATCCAGGTCATCCGTGACTGGCCAGCCCTGAACACACTCACTGATATTCAAAGATTCTTAGGCCTTGCCAATTTCTATCGTAGGTTCATCTTGGGATTCTCCCACATTGCATGGGCCCTTAGCCACGTGACCAGGGATGGTGGCAAGGAAATTTTTATGTCGGACTAGTTGCAATAGAAAGAATCTGATGATTTGAAGCAGTGCTTGTGCTCAAACCCAGTTCTCTCATTACCCTACCTGCACTATCATTTTGAGATTGGGATGGATGCTTCAGACTATGTTGTGGGTGTAGTTATCACTCAGAATGGACATCCCATGGCCTATCATAGTGAGAAACTATCAAATATTGTCTATAAGTACCCCAATTATGAGAAAGAAATGTATTCTGTTGTACAAGATTGTCGCCATTGGAGGAACTACATTCTCAAGAAGGAGACAATCATCCACACTGATCATAAGCATCTATAGTTCATGCAAACACAAGGAAAATTGTAGAATGATTGACATCAAAAGTGGTCCACATACTTGCATTGGTTCCATATCAACATGGAGTATAAGACAGGAAGCACCAACCACATCGATGACTGCCTTAGCTGACCTCTAGTTTCCACACTAACCATGGTGTTAAACTCCTGCGGACATGAGACCTTCGGATGGCCCCAACTCTACGAGAGATATCCTAACTTCGCCACTACCTACTAGATGTTCAGAACAAACATGATTGTCACTTATTTTCATCTGTAGGATGGGTTGTTGCACCATTTGGGCCATCTTTGTGTTCCATCAAGCGAGCAAGTGAAGCTGATTTCAGAGCTCACTATAGTTGGGTGGTAGGACACCTTGGCGTAGAAAATATAGTGGCATTGTTGCAACAACACTTATTTTGGTTGAAACTTTGAGAGGATTTCAACAAGTATATCAAGTCTTGCACGGTCTATGTCATTTCCAAACCGGCCATTAAGAAACAAATCATGTACACCCCTCTTCCTAATCCTGACAGGCCCTGGGAATCCATCTCAATGGAATACATGTTGGGACTTCCTTCCACCAAGCAAGGAAATGACCATGTTTTCATGGTGGTTAATCGATTTTTCAATATGGTGATTCTGGTCACCTTCAAGAAGAGCATCATAGCAGAGTCCACTGCCAAGATCTTCTTCGAATAAATGTGGGTACATTTTGGGATACCAAAAACCATCGTCTCTGAATGGGATAGTCGGTTCCCTAGCACATTATGGTCGAGCCTCTAGTCACAGTTGGACACCAAGCTCACCAAATCCACAACCTTCCACCCCCAAACGGATGGCCAAACCGAGGTCGTCAATAACATGATCATGCATATCTTGCACATGTACAATTTCAAGCATCCATGCACATGGGATGCGAGTATTCCCTATGTTCAACATAGATACAACAGAGCCATACATAACTCAATTGGACATAACCCCTTTTAGGTGGGGTTGGTATTTCAACCATTGGGTCCCATGGATGTGGCACTACCCCTTGCATCCACATAACAAGAATCATCCCATGCGCAAACAGAAACCGACAAAGCCACCTTGTTCATTGAATGAATCCAACACATCTGCAAATAGGTTCTGTTAGCACTAGAAGTTGTTCTTAGATTGCTTTAAGAACATGCCTAATACCCATGAGAATTTTGGAAAATTGAATGATTAAATCATATTTTGTGCTGGGTGGATCGAAAAGACTTTATGAGAAAGGGAAAGGGAAGCAAGCTAATTGTATATCGGTGATAGACCATTGGGAAATGGAATCATAAAAACTCTACTCAATGAAGGCAGTCAAACTGCATATCAAAAAAATAGCTTTATGATGATGGATAAAAGAATAGAAGGTTCACAAAAAGAGGAATGTTTACTAAACATAGATCCATCCTGCAAAACATAAACTTGAAAAAGGTACTTGAACATAAACAGTGATCAACAGGCAAGTCACAACAGATCCTCCGTTGCTCATGAATCTGCAAATCAAAGGCAGTTATTGATCCTCAAAATATGAATTTTTATTCAATCATGATGAAAAGTATAATGGAAAACAAATAAGTCAACAATCTGAAAGAACAATTATCATGAATATTCATTTCCAAAAATATTTACATAATAAGATGCCCCTCAGGCCTGCAAATTGATTCATACAGCCAAAGAAATGTGTCCTACAAATATCTTGATATCAAGCCCCTATTTTTGGAGTCCTCTGACCCATTAAATAGAAAATTACATCAATAATATCTCTAGGAGTTTTAAGCCTATTCCATGCATTAGATTATGTTCCTTAGAGATATGTGGCAAGCAAAAAATCCAACTATTTCCTTGATTCTTGGAAATTGACTTTTAGAATAAATGCAACTGCAGCCAGATCATTGCATGGAGATTTAGTGGAGATGAATCTTAGGTACAAGTGTCTCTTGGTGTCTAACTGATCTCTAAGAACCCATTTGAACCTCCTTAGACAGGTGGAAACCCTCCTACAATTCAAATTTATTAGACTGTCAGAGTTTGTAGTGCAATTTTAGGATTTGCTACAAACTTTCCTATAGGTGATGTTTTCAACTTTTCTCCAAAACGACGAACTCGATCAAGCTTATTTTTGGTCAGCAAGTCAATGATATTATGATTCATCTCCACAAAAATTTTTAGAAGAACCCAAATTGACATTTAGTAGTTATGATGAAAATATGATTATGATTTGTACTAATTTGTTGTAAATTGTTTCAATTTAGCAGTTCGCAGTGCATCTATAGGATGGGCTGTGAACTTTCATATAGGTGTCATTTTGTATTCTAATTACAACTTCTGATGTCAAAACTTGAAAATAAGCTCTGACAATTTCCCTTCCTTTATGGACCTTCTTCCTTTGTTCCACCTCCATGGTAGGTAAGTCAAATAAAAGTAAAAATATTTTGATAACAACTGCCAACTGACTGTGTTATGTAACCATGTAGAATCATGGTTTGTTGCCAATGGATACAATGATTAGGGTTTATGCTAGAAAAAATGTTGCAGAGAATAAAATATGAATGGAGCTAGAAGTTTGGATATAATTATGAAAACCTGAGGCTGGATAAAGTCTCAAATAGCAAATTTTGAAATGATGTGCAAAACAGAGAATTTGCAGCGCTAACTCAGTTTCACAGCACACTGATTAAGTTTGCAACAAATAGATTTTAACTAAGGTTTTCATCAGAATGGTTTACAGTTTCAAAGATATGGATAAGAGCATGATCTTGAGTGAAATGCAGTTTTTCATAATTGAGTGAATACAAGTTCAACTAGGGTTTTATCAATTGGGTAAAATAGGGGATTCGTAGCGCATCTAGTTCGCAATGATAAGGAATTTGCAACAAATAGAGTTATGGTTGTAATAAATAGATGTACATGATCCTTTGACAAAAAAATATGAGTCCTAGGTCTGCATAAAAGTTTTTGAAAGACATAATTGTGCAAGCTAACTAAACAAAGAGGAGTTCACAAAACAAATAATATAAACGAGTTTGTAGTGAATGGAGTTTGTAGAAACTAGGATTTGATGATAATAAGTTTTTAGGCAGTGGAAATTGTACATCAAACAAAGTTCCAGGTATATAAATCTCACTCCTTGTTGCAGAAAACAAAAAAAATTAGTCCTTGAAGCTTTTAATCCACCATCAATTTGCTACAAAGAGGTCACAACGAGTATAAAGTTGGCAGTGCACTTATAGTTTGCAACGAATTGAACCAATCTGCAATGCAATTTTGCAAATGGAAATGAAGATAAGAAATGATAAAGATTCCTTTTGAAACTGGCCCTTGGAGATGTTTAATGATGTCCAGGCGCTAAAAATAATATTGGTTCTAACAGGTTCATGATATTTTGTAGAAGTCCAATGCCAGTTACAAGAAGCACCATGATCAACATCGGGCGCCACATAAGTTTTAGGTGGGAGATAAAGTTTGGTTGCACTTGCATAAAGAATTCCTTACAAGACCCCATCAGAAGCTTCGTCCACTCTTCCATGGACCTTACACCATCACCAAGGTTGTGGGTGAAAATGATTTTGAGCTCAACATTCCCCCCTCCCTTTGCTTGCACCCAATGTTTAATGTGGACCTCCTTCAACGATATTTTCCACCCTTATTGGACACCCCAGAAATAACAGAACAATTGAAACTGATAGAGCTCAACCTTGAATGAATGGAAGAGGAATCAACTGATCATATCATGGACACATAGGTCAAGGGCACTTGAAAACATAAGCTTCAACTTTATCGGCTTGTCAAAGTGGGGCAACTCCTGCACCAAGGCAAGTGGCTCACCCGGGGCCAAATTCAACAAAATTTTCCTCATCTGATGGGGGAACTCAATGCAATGGAGACCATTTCTTCCTAAGGAGGGAGGATTAATCCAGGTGGATATTGGTGGCCACCTACCTCTTCCAACTAGCTCACATACAAATTTCATCTTGGCAGTTACAATTTTTATCTTGGAATTTTTTTCTAGTTTTTTGGGTTCTAAACTTCCGGGGCCATTTTGAGGCCCTAAAAAACGTTTTTTGGGCCCGCCACAGCCACACCATAAAGAAAGTTAGAATGTGACAAAATAATGTGTAGTCCTCGGATAGACCTTTCCAATGGGTTATCATACACCTAAAATGGAGATTGTATGCAAAAGTTATGACCTAGGGAAGTTGATGTACCAACTTATCCCATCGAGGCCCATGTGACTTTTGGCGCTTCATCTCCTAGGATTAGGTTTTTGGATGTCTAGGGATTTTTGTTTACTTCTTGATGCTAAAAAGGCTTGGAGGCCTCATTGTAATGGGTTTAGACGAATGTCCATAACTGCAACATCTCTTCTCATATATTAGCTACCACCATTCGAGCAATATTTTTTTCATTCTGCATTTTATAGTTTCAACATATTTCTTATTTAATAGAAGTTAAGTTCCACTGTATCTCTGCTATTGTTCTCTATATATCTATGTTAATGTCATAGATCTGTGTTTCATTTCATTCTACTCATAAATTTGGATCACAACATTAATGAGTGAACTAAGAGCCTATATATCACAGATGGCACAAGAACTGACATAATTTAATTTGGGTGAAGGAACAACAAAAACAAGACCCGAACTTTGATTAAAAAAAATACCTTTGGGCACAATTTTTTGGCCTCTGTCAAAGTGAAATTTCCATCCCTAAAATAGGTTAATTGCATGATTCCCTCCATTACAATTCCAACACAATTGATGTAATCGAATTCCGAGGCCCGAAAGTTACAAAACGATCACCAAGGATTTCTAGCCTAGTCAGGCTCGACATCTGCGACATTGATAGAATGTTTGAATGATAGGGATAGAAGACTCATCGGTAGCGCCTCTCCATGTTCTCCACAACGTAAAAGATGATTGATCCGGATTTATGAGCGGAAAGAAATGAAACAATGATATGTATATAACATTAACACAGAGATACAGTGAATAATAGTTCAGAGACACAATGAAACTTAACTTATATTCAATAAAGAAATCTGTTGAAACTGTAAAATGCAGAATGAAACAATGTTGCTCGAATGGTGGTAGCTAATCTCTGAGAAGATATGTGGCGGATGCGTGCATTCACCTGAGCACATTACAATGAGGCCTTCTGGCCTTTTTAGCATCAAGAAGTAATTATAAAACCCTATACATAAAAAAACCTAACCCTAGGAGATGAAGCGCCAAAAGTCATGTGGGCCCCGATGGGGTAAGTTGGTACATCAACTTCCTAGGGTTGTGAATTTTGCATACGATCTCTATTTTTAGGCGCATGATAGCCCATTGGAAAGTTCTATATGAGGACTACACATGTTGTTGTCACAATTTGACTATGTGTATAGTGTGACTATTGCGAGCCCAAAAAATGTTGTTTAGGGCCTCAAAACGGTCCCAGAAGTTTAGGACCCGAAAAGATAGGAAAAAAACTGTCAAGATGAAAATTGTATGTAATTCAATTGGAATAGGTGGGTGGCCATCGATATCCACCTGAAACAATGACATTCCAATATGACGTCGTATGAGCAAGTTATTGGTCTTTAAAATCCTCCAACGACATCAACACAAGTCTGCATCTTTCTAGTTATGCCTCCACACAAAACTGCTTTGATTGAAAGGTTTGTATTATGCAACTTACATTGTTAAATTTAAATAATTTTTATTTAGTTTAAATTTAAATTATTTGAATTTAAAATATTATAAAAAACACAATAATTAAATCAAAATTTTAAATAAAAGACAAAATAATTAAATAAGAATTTTAACTAAAATGACAAAAAAAGAAATTTCCTAACAAAGGTTCCTAAATGGTATTGAAAAGGTTTTACTTTGAGTAGTGGTGTGTGACGTGGAGGGGAGGTCCCATGGCCTACGTTGCCCCTTTCCTTTTAAATATGTGTACCCTTTAAATACAAGAAAACATTTAAACAAAACCTATAATTCTTGTTCATCGACACACTTACCACCAACTCCAACGATGTGGTCAGAGAACTTGTTAATAACTAACTCCAACGCATACATCAACACACTTACCACCAACTCCAACGATATGGTTGGAAGGCTTAACATTAAATCTGATGCTTCTGTTTGGAGCTTCAACGATTTTAGTCAGAAGACTTAACACTAACTTAGGCACTTGTGGTCATAAACATCAGTTTCGAGGTTTTCTTGGGTTGTGATTTGAGGTATGGAAACATCAATATGGAGGGGGCGTGACCCATGACCCCCCTCCATGTTGTAAATTCAAGCATAATTGGAACTGGGGAGGACATAGTCATACCACCTCTCCCCCCTTTTTTTGTTGGTTTGATACGATGGCTTCCATGGAGTGGGATGGAGAACAGATGTGGCATGCCACCCCCTTCCCCTTTCTTACTTATTATTTAAAAACATTTTATATATAAATTGGAAGGGTGGTTAATCCCCGATTTATAAAAGTAATCTTTAATTTTGATCATTTTGAAATACCCCCCCACTTTTTAAAACAATTTTAAGCCTAAACTGCTTTTTAAAATCAAAATATTTTCCCCATTTATACATAACCAAAATTGAACCAAGCACCATCACAAGAAACCAAGTCCAATGTATGACGATTTAAGCTTAGTAAGTCTTAAACAAATGCATGAAAATGATACAGATACATAGTCTTGGCTTTGAATTTGCAACGACCACTCACCCAGAGATCCAACATGATCACTCAGAGAAGTTCCCAAGATAGGCGCCAATTCGCTCTCGACGAAATTCATAACTTAGCCTCCATCTTTCACCTAGCGAAGTTCATAACTCGACCTCTGATACAAATCATAGAAGTTCATTTAAACCCCTCTGATGCAAATCATAGGAGTTCCCATAAACTCCTCTGATGCAAATCAAAGGATTTCCCGTTAACTCCTCTGATGCAAATCAGAGGAGTTCCGGTTAACTCCTCTAAAACCTAAAAAATGACCTTTCGTAAATCGACCGTAACTTTTGACTCAGGTCTCTGTTTCATGCATTTTTTATACCATTGGAAATTTATTTCTGATATCTACAACTTTTCAATTATAATATTTAAGAAATTACTGACATGTTTACTCATTTTCAAAGATGAATATCTAGTACCTTGTTGGCAGCTCCAGAGGACACAACACCTCAATCATGAGCAAATGAACCAGGAATCAAATGCAGTATGGATGATTTTAAGGATGGAAATTTATTTTAAAATGTATAAACCTTGGTGAATCTTACTGATCCTTCATATGCCAACTATAAATGTTTGGCGATATTTTTGTAAAAATATTCAAATTTCTAAGGATTTTATATAGTTTGTATAAAATTTTGGTGATCTTAAAGGTAAAATAATTTTATCACATAGAATTTGGACAAATCATTTTTAGAATGGCGAATGTTTTTTTGGAAAAACCATGGAAAATTATCCCATGAGAAAAATTTAGCCCCTAAAATCATCCTTGGAATGCAGGGAAGTTTATATGATATTTGGATTAATTAATGTGTTAAGGTCCTAACCCGCACATAGGTAGATCAATGTATTCGGATGTAATAAAGGTCAATATTAATAAGACCTTTCAATAAAATAGAATAAGGAAGATGTAAGAAGACTTAATAGAAGCTTCCACTTCTAGAAGGATCTTCCTCTAGATGCTTCTCTTAATAGACATATTTAGTATAAATAAGGGTCGAGGGTATGAAAACCCTAGCTTGGAGATTATTGTAACAGAGCGTTGCTCAACTGGAGGTTGCCTCCTCAAAGAGGCCTGTGAACATTTCTTTCTGAATCAAAGTGTTTTTCTATTGCTATTTCGTATATCATTTATGTGTATTGTGAAGATTATGCTGGATATTTTACTGTTATTCTGCCATTTCTAGCATTTTATTTCTGTTCTTCATATTTTATATATCTGGTATCTTGCAAGTGGTATCAGAGCAGTTTCCTTGGAAGAAATTGTGGGTTTTTTTTTCTTCAGGGTAGAGACGTATTTCGGCATCTTTAATCCACAGATATCTGTCGTTATGCGCATAAACCCACGGTTGAGGGATTCATACACGCAGGAAATACAAGTGGTT
>SNQJ01S0188399.1:0-16616 GCA_010110895.2 Picea sitchensis | reverse complement strand
AGATAGAGATAAGGGATTTAGAGAGAGTGGGATATCTACAATGAGAACACTTTTTTGTAGAGGATTTTATGGAATCTCCCTGAAAAATATATCGCTTCTCTGTTTATAGCAGAGGTTGTTAGTAGAGGCGAGCGACCAAAGGTTTTTGCAGATGTTTTTCTATCGGTGCACCTTTAAGGTACATACACACCAATGCATACATAAATAATAAGTAAATGGTGCTTCAATGTTCAAAATCACCTTCATACTTTATAATGAAAAAATACATAGACCAAATAAACCACACTAGTGCCATTGAACATTACCCACCAATGTGCCTCTTTGTTGGCAGGCACATCGTGTTAAGGTAAATAAAAAAATATTACCTAATTGATTTTCATTGTTATAGTGCATCCCATGCTTCCAAACTCTCAAGCAAGCATCAATTCTCACCCTCCTTCAAAAGAAACCATGTTTCCAATGCTCTACAGTGACTTGGATAGCTCCATTCATAGATTCCACACATTTCCAAATTTTGGAAATTACCAAAAATTTTCATTTCCTATCGATGGTCAAACCATGCCCCCTTGAGATCGAAGAGGCAAGGTAAATTGTTTATCACCTTCCTATTTTCATTTTCGTCCAATTAAATTTTGAATTTAGCTTGAAATTTGGAATTGTTTTCACTTCTTTTTCCAATTCTCCATAGTGTTCCTGAACACTTCGTCTCACTCAAAATCTATGTCTCCTATGTTAAATTCACGGTAAGAACCACCCCTAGAGTGTCTCATATACATATATGAACCACTGTCATTCTAGCAAGATCTCTACGATAAATTTAAAAAACAAAGAAGTGTGTCTTTTGGAACACCCTGCAACTGGCACATAATTGGCTTCGACTAGCGCTAGTACAATTCACTTAATTAACCGCACCACTAACCTAACGATTTATAAAATTTAACATAACGGTGCAAGAATTTTGACCAAATAAAATGGTGTTGTTTACAAAACTACACCAAGACACATATTTGTTGACATGAAATAGTGGCGCATCTCATTAGACATCCTATTCTTGGTGCTCTATCCTTTACAATGCACCACTGCACAAAGCATCGATGTTCCACTATCATGACAGCACCTATGCATTAATAGAAACACATTGCATTGCTTCAATTGTGATATAAGAATTAAACCTAGCAGTGCCCATCAGTCCAACAAATGCACCGGTGATGTAAAGAGAACGACACCAGGCCAAATTTTTAATAATATGTTAGAGAGGTGCAACTTATTAGACGTACCACTACTATCTTCGGTGGTGCGACAATAAGCGTGGAGCATTCGTGTGTAAAATATAGAATTATGCATTGTCATATGTTTTGCAAAGTAAGAATCATGGTTCATCTTCTATAAGGTCATCTTCACGATGTGTTAGTAATACAATGCACAACTAGACATCATGCCAATGGTCTAGAAAAAGTGGCGCACTAGTTCTTTCAGTTTAACAAAGTGCACCGATGATTTTTCACACCATAAATTTTAGCGTTGCAGTGTGTATTTGTTAATGAAATGAGCCAATGCGATTAAAATCACTGCATTGGGAAAATATTGTAGGATTTTGCATGCTAGATCATTTCATTGGGTGCTCTATTACCAGTGCTCTATACAAGTCAACATATCGCAAAACCTAATTCTAGTGCTACAATGAAATGGTTGCATCAGTGCATTCATATTAACACATCACACCGCTTAATTTTTTATGAAACAATTTAACCTAGTGGTGCCTTTAGGTATAAACATTGCACTGGTGTTGTAAAGAGCACGACACCAAGTCTATTATTTCACAATTTATATGTGTGGTGCATCTTATGGGATACACCACTAAAATACATGGTGTTGCAACAAGAAACATGGAACTAGTGTGTATTAGTAACAACACCATGTGGTGATTCTATTTGTATGATATTTCACATTGACAACGAGACATATGTTATATTTTAGGTGCATTGATTACTTTTTTAATAATTTTTTGCAAAAAAAATAATTTTCTATTTTTTAAAATATACATAATTCATTTATGTGTTAGTTTTATAATTTAAATTTAATTTATCTATATGTATGTCCCTAACAATATTTGTATGTGAATTAAAACTGAAGATGATGAGAGGAGGAGCAACATTAGCAACAACAGGTTGAGACACCCACATTTGTGCATGAGTGGGAGGCCAGGGAGAGGGAGAAGGAGTTGTTCCCTCACCCTATTTCATAGCCAACACATGAAATTTTGAAGGATGTTGGCCTCCTGATGTTTTATCAAGAGGTTACATCCCTTAGAGGGGGCTCTCTGTTATTACAATAGTTGATCTGTCATTAGGATCATCAGTGATAGGGGTTCATGGTCGGTCTCGATATATGGTATCATCCCACATAGGAGGATGTCTATTTCATCACTAGGTTTTCTAGGAGGGGGGATGGTTTTCCCCATTTCCTTGTGCTACTACATGGTGTTTCTAGATAGACCCCCAACTGGCATATGTGTAGAGATATGTCCATCGAGAGGTTCATTCCTCTTTGGAGTTCTAGGTTCGTGGTGGTCAGTTGTTGATAAGTTCATTTGGTAGAGAGGATGTTAGTTGCTTGTGTCTTATTCTCTTGGAACTCTCACAGTATAGCTTCGATGGGAAACACATTATTTTTTCTTTGTTTTATTATGTAGATAGCTTATTTCATAGGCCCCGATTGATTAGGTGGTCATAGATTTTTTTGATACATTTTTGTCGTGCATCAGATAACTGAAGCACCATTTTATGCGGGATGATATTCTTCCCATTCATGTTAGAGTTATTTACACTATTGTTTTAGAGGGTTCATGCCACTCAGCCAGTGGTACCCCTCTTTCATGCTAGGCCTATGCTTGATGCACATATTCACATGTGGGGGAAGTCAACGCCAAAGAAGGGCTAGTTCAATTTTCCCATTTCTCTAGTCTATAGGGATGTATGTGATTTATTGAATAGAGAGGACATTCATGCCCTCTATATTGGGAAATACTTGTACATGGGGTTGGATTGGAGAGAATGTCCAAACATATGATTTATAGCATCCAAGATAGCATTTGAGAGAGGTAACATTATTTTTATGTTTTGATAAATCTAGTTTCATATTTTTATGTCTTATTTAATGCACATGTAATTTATTGTAACGCTTTGTTTCAATTATATTATTTTTATTATCTATTGTTTTTCATATATTGGAACATATGTTGGGGATGACCCTCCCCAACATGAGGATGAGGTAATGGAGGAGGCAGGGGACTAGTCTCCACTATAGAGACCCCACATGCCACATGAGACAGATCAAAGAGTCCAAATAGAGGTGGTGGATCATCTATGCAGCGTCATGACTAGTCACAGAGTGGTACCCACACCCATTGGAGATATATTACAGGTATAATATCTCTCTACAATATGGATGAATCTTACTTGTGACATGGAATTGTTTATGCATCATATTTTTGGTGGCTTCAACCTCATCAAGAGGTTGAGGGGTGCCTCTCATTATTTGTAACATCCTCATTTTTAATCCCCACAAATTATAATGTAATTGTATAAATGTCATTTAGGCTGGTGATCCAGTATGTTTGGGGCAAAGATCATGTATTGATTAATATGTCCAGGGCCCAAATTGAATATTATGTGAATTGAATAATTAATACAAGTAATAATCATTGGTTGCAATATGAAAGAGATGAAGAACGATGGAGGGGATATGACTCCACAAGAGAGAGAGGTCCAAGGGGGATTTTATTCATGGGTATTAATCCAACCCACATTCCTGAATTATTATCATTGTATATAACCTTGTAATCTGTTGTGGAGTGTGTTGAAAGCCAATCATTTAACTCCTATAAAAGGGTGGGTGTGAGGAGTCACGTCCCATAGTTATTGGAGAGAATTGGCATGAGTGAAATCAGCTTGGTGAAGAGTATAAGTCAAGTCAATCAAACAAACAAAGAGAGGAAAATTCATATTTCCAAGGGGTTAGTGTTTTGGACAATCACATTTTTGGATGGAGAATAGTTTTTACATGCAGTTTTTGGAAAGCAAAGAAAGAGGCCAAGGATGATTTTAAGGATGAAAATTTATATTAAAATGTAGAAACATGGGCTAATATTACTAGTCGTTAATATGAAAAATGTAAAATGTTTAGCGATAGTTTTGTAAAAATATTCAAATTTCTAAGGATTTTATTTACTTTTTATAAACTTTTGGCGATTTTTAAGGTAAAATAATTTTATTCTATAGAATTTGGGTGAATTTTTTTTAGAAAAAATGTAAATTGGCGAATCTTGTTTTGGGAAAAACCATGGAAAATTAGCCCATTTGTGAAATTTAGCCCCTAAAATCATCTATGGAAAGAGCATAGGGTTGGGAAGAGGACCAACAAAGGTATGTTTAAGGTATCCATTGTTTGGTTTTGTTTTATGTTGAGAAATATGCGTTTGTTCCTGTTAAAATGAGATGTAAGCCTATATTGCATTTTTCCTATTGAGGAAATGAATCAAAAGCCTTGTCAGGGATACTGTGAAAACTCCTTAGGCAACTGAGAGTTTATGAGGGTCCCCAGTTGAGAGTTCCTATCCAACTGAATGCACTAGGGGCACTGATAAATGAATGGTACATCCCGAGGGACTAATAACAATGAAGGGGGTACAACCCTTGGGTGGTGCAGGTTGTGGGAAAAGAGAGAGTTGGAGGATTGGAATTGATGTAGGAGTAGAACTTGGGTTGGGGGTTTTTGTGTGTGTGGAGAGTAGATAGTCAATGGGCCAGATATCCTTGTGGACTCATAGCCCCATCTCCAGGATGGCTTGTTGTTGAGTGAAAATGAATAGCAAAGATTGTGGCTGGGAGGTTTATCTTTCATATGCCACCAGTTGATTAATTACTAATAGACAAGTGTTTATAGTTTTTTCTCATGTTATTTCACTGTGTAAATGGTTAATATGAATGTTTTCTATTTTTTTGGTTTTCTTGAACAGATGCATTCATGTTTAATATATGTTTTTAGATGCATCTAGAATTATGGTATCAGTTAAATGGTTAAATCTATATGTGATCTATAACTGGTAAGATACAAGAAATTAATTAGTGGTAAATCTTATTGATTTAATTATTTTCTATGTAGTAATGTTCCCTGGTTAAGATGGGGGACATTACATATTGGTATCAGAGCTCAAGGTTCAAAACTGAGCTTGTATGGGCCAGGAGATAGCATGAATTGAGCAAATTCGTGGTTGCATATTTTTGATCCTGTGACGTATTTGGGGGAAAAATGTTGAACATAATTGAAATTACCATATTATGAGCAGATTTTGAGTTTAAATTCTTTATAATAGTCAAAGAAGAGAATTTATGGCATTGAGTTGTAGGTTGTAGAGTCCATTTTGGCCTAGAGGGTCGAAATCCTATAAGTTTCAAGGAGTTCATGAAGTTTAATAATTGACAGCCTAGATTAATTCGACCTGTAGAATAAGTGGTCAAGATTCAGTCATAGGAGCTTCGAGTAGGGTGTTCCTGACAGGCCTTCTGAAATAATTTTTTAGAAAGAATTTGGAGTCATACATAAGGTTGGGTTTGAAGGGAGGATTCTGATGACGCGATCTCGAATTGATAAGAGTTGTTATATCAGCTAGATATTTTCCCAGCTGTTAGATTTGCGGAAGGTGTTTCGAGAGAGCTAGTTCTGAAGGATGGGAATGTTTTTTCATATGATGAATTCAGTCTAATCGAGGAAAATAGTATGTAGTTTCAGGAGATCGAGATGATTGTGGTCGTTGAGTGGTACGATTGTTGACCGTCCGATCTATCGAACAAGCATGTTGTCTTCAAATGGATAAGGGTGAAGGGGAATGCCACGTAAGATTCCACGTCAGTGTGTCATGTCAGAGCACATGTTAGCAAGGGAGGTAGAATCATTGAGTTCCATGTAGTAGTCAAGTGCAAACTTTTAGAAAGGAGAGTTCTGATGGATTTAAAAAGGAGTGTTTCAATGGTTCTGAAGGAATAGTTCCTGGGAGCCTTCAAAAGATGGTTGTGAGAAGGTTCGTTTGGGGAGGAGGTTTCTAGTGGATGAAGTTTGACAGAGAAATCCTGATAGGCTATCGAACTTGATAGTTTGGAAGGGTTGAAAAGAAAGGAAATCTTATTTTCGATGGAGGTTTCTCAACAAGAATATTCCTCTTGTGTTTCATATTGCGGATTTCAGAGACATCCACGTACCCAACAATTTGGACATTCGATGGGAACAGTCCGAGGAAGAGATTCTGACAGACTTGCAGAGGTATAAATACAGCTTGGAAAGGCCAAGAAGATCAACAATTGGGAATTATCTTGATTTTGAGAGAAATGGTTTAGATGTAAAGGATGTTACAACAATAATTTAGTGAATTTTCCTACAAAAAATCTAGTTTTTCAAGGTCTTTATTCTGCAATGCATTTTTGAGGGCCTAAACAACTTTTAAAAAAAATAAAATTTGTACAAAACTATGTGGCCTTGTATGACACATAATTTAGAATATGGGTATGTAAAAATGTGTAGAAGGATAAAGAAGGCACATGTAGCATACAAGACCAAAAATGTAAAATAGTAAAAAAAATTGTGGGTTGTAACTATTAGTCTGGAGCCCGGTTAAGGGTGAAAACATGACATATTTCTCAGAATATAGTCATAGACATACCCGATTGATATTCTATCAAAATAGAAATGTATTTTTTGTAGGGATGCATAAACAAGGCTAAAATTACTAAGTTAGGAGAAAGTGCAAAGGAGCAAAATTGTCATTTACAGATTGTTGTGGATTTTGACTAGAGAGTTGGTTTGACAATCTAAGAGTTGTCAAGATTTTAGTTTTAGCAGCATTATCTATGTCTCATGAAAAATTTTCCTTGTGTCTTGATATATTTACCCCTATAAGTGACAAAAGTCAGTTTTGAGATTATTTTGCACTTGGGAGAAGGTGTACAAAGGGTTAAATTGACAACATTCAATGGACTACAACTTTCTACCCATTGCTCATAATTGAGAAAGAAAGTAGTCATTGGAAAGGTAATTTCAAAGAAAACATAATATAAATCATAATTTTTCCATGGGAGCATCGATTTTCTTCATAAGAATTAATATGAGGAAGTGGAATTAGATTCCATGAACCATGTAATTACTCGATGTGAAGATTTTCCCAAATAATGTCAAAATTTGGAGAAATGTTTCCATGTAATAGACCTGAGTGAAAAGGGTGATTGTTGGGTAAGGAAGAGTATTGAAACTCATAATAACTCCTATGCATAATTATATAGGCTCACGTGAAGTGAAACAACCAAATAAGGGGAAAATATGGTTGGGTTTATTAACAAGGCATTGATCAACAAGAAGAGGAGAACACTCTAGTAGAGAATGTTGGGTGATGGAATTCTAGCATGAGGATAATATTCCACAATTGAGCATTGTGTGGGTTTTTTCTAAATTAATTATAGGGTCCATAGAATGGGGAAGCAGGACAAGCTTGTGTAGTTAGTTGAGGCATCAGGAGATGTAAAGGGAAGTGAAAGACTACAAAGAAGGTGATGCAAGGTTGAAAAAGGTCTAAGGAAGAGAACAGGAATATTAGTATTCAACTGCTATAGAGTCTGAATGGGTTGCAAAGGAAAATAAATATAAACTCTCACATAAATCATGAAGCCAATAGGTGAGAAATATCATTGCAAGCACATGAAGTTAAGCAGAACTCCATAGCATTGAAGGTAGAAATATAGTGAAGGCTACAATCTTGCTACAAGAGAACGAAAAAGGATGTCATGAGATGAGGTTTGACTCATGGAATTGATGAGTCATCTCTATGTACAAATATAGGAATTTAGAAATTTGTTATATATGATTTAACAACTTTTGTCTAAAAGTACCCAAAGAAAAAAAGTTGTCTCACTAGTATAGATTACCAAATTTGTGACGGTTTTTCGTTGATATTGCCACACATATTCGTTGCAATTTCCACAAAATCCAAGTTTTTTTTTCGTCTGAATAATTTTGTCGCTATATCGACGATCCAGGTGTGCGTGGAAACATCAATGAAATTATCTCTCCACATGTCACCAGAGTCAAGTTCGGTTAACCCTTGCATCGTTTCAATTCCAACGAACTACTGTCGCAATTACAACGAACAAGCGTGGAAATTATGACGAAATTCCGTCGCAATTGCGATGAAAAGTTTTGACAAGTCAAAAACTTATGATGCAGATGTTGTATGTGCGACGAAAAACCATGGCAACTTGTAACGAATATCCATGGCAATAGCGACGACATGGATTCATCAAGACCAAAGTTATGACGAATATGTTGTATGTGCGACAAAAAATTGTGGCAACTTGCGATAAATGTTCGTCGCTATTGCCATGGTGGTCAAAATGCAATTTTTTTTTCTGACGAACTGTCGTCGATATTGCGACGATGTCATTAACGTTTTACAAAAAAATTACATGAGATATGGTAATTCCATATTACATTGTAATATGGTACACCATATTACAATGTAATATGGGATTACCATATTACATTGTAATATGGTAATGCCATATTAACCCATAATTAATTGCAAGCCAACATGAAGAAATATGAGCTTGGAAAACAATTGTTGTTTTGTATGGATTTTGTAGTTAGAATATGTGAATTTTGTATTGACCTAAGAAATATAAAATTCATTGTAAATTGGTTGATCCAAGATAATTTAATTGAACCAAGGTAATTCATGGGGTTAGCAAATTATTTAGGAATGAAATGTCTCTTCAATGCACATTAGAAAAGGCAAGTATAAATTTTCAATTCATTGCAATTGAAAACCAATTGAAGCTTTGACATGAAAGAATTGATGCATTACAATTCTTTCAATATTAAATCTAATGAAACTTGCAACTTCATTAATCAAAGAAAATCTCGCATGATACATAATGGGGGAACCTTTGATACAAAGAAGGTTGGATAACATAAAACTTGAAACTTTGTTGGTGAAATCATAATATACCCCAAATAAGATAAGGAATTGTACATCATAGTTAGGGCATTGAATTATGGTAAATATGATAAATATATACATTTGTTTAGGCATTGAGTATCGCAACATTTTGATTTGTTAATCAAGCTATATGATAAATATATACAAAACCACATGATCAATTTCCTTTAAGACCTCTTTGTTTTATTTGACCATAGCTCTAAAGTTAAACTCTTATGTACTTGAAGAATATAAGGGATTACATCTAGCTGGAATTTTTGGCAAATGGTTAAAACCTTACAAAACTTGTATATATATTCAAGTCTCACGTCTTTGAGATGAGTGTAGGCTTGAAGGGGATTAAAGTATAAATTTCATAATTTTGTTGTTAATAAAGGAGGGCCAAGAATAAGCTCGTATTGGAAGCTTGGAAGGCGTAAAAGTCGATATACATTTTAGAGTAAAAAAAACTAAATAATATGGTAGTTTTATACCATGTTGAAACATGAAAACAAAGATATAATTATCTCCTTCACTCATGTAAAGGTGCATTTTTTGAATATCTACATTTATCATGTCTAGTAGATATAATAGATCCTCAAGACCCTAGATCCACACTCTAGATGATAATGGATATAAGTTGAAGAGAATTCTATCCTTTATTTACAATGAATTGCATGGGTATCCCAAAGATATAAAATGATAATCTAGGCGATTTTGGATAAGAATGAATAAAACTATTTGCTTGGATTGGTCACCATATATGGAAAATATTCCAATGTTTATGTGGATCATTTAAAGTTGTCTATTCCATCCCTCATTAGAAGGAGAATTTGATAAAGAGACATTGAGTCCCAAAGTTTATGGGGGATCATCAACTTGAAAGGAAAGATATACTCCTAGTTGAATTCATATATTTGTCTTGATGTCATATAGGCTTGTGCAAGTGACAAAAATTTCAATTTGTATGAATTTGGTGAGTGGGGGAATTTATGACCCACAGGAGTAATGGTAAACCCAAGGCTTCATGAGAATGTTGAAGATATAATGTTAGGTTTGTAAAGTAATTTTTTTGAACCCATGAAGACACCATCGGTAAAAAGGTTTTAAAATCTTTCATCACCTATGTATAATCTATTGGTCAATTTTCTTCTATATTCTGAATGATTAAGGGGAAATAATGAAACAACAACAAATTGAAGAATTGGAAACCCTTACGAACCTAAAGAGTCGTTATGACATTGACTCATATATTCTTGTAAAAGCATAATGTTATTTGATACCTCGATAATTTAGGCATAGTCTATATAAGGCTAGTTATCAACTCCTTCCTTGATAATAATAAGAGATCATTAATATAATAGGAAGAGGTGTGGATTCCACTTGCACAATTGTTGGAGCATACAAAAATGACAATAATGAGTTCAGCATACAAAAATGACAATAATAATGAGTTCCAAAATTTTGGGTACATCATGAATATGTTCAATATACAGGGGGGTAGACTAATACATACTTTCATTTCCAAGAATGAGCAATGAACAATGCAAGAACATGTTTAGCTAGATACCTACATCACAGAGGTTGGCATCTTACCACATGTGAGGTAGGGTTAGCAACATGATCTCTTATGGAAAGTATGGAGGATAGATAAAAAGGTAAAGATGGGAGGTTGTGGTGTTATGGTAGTTCTAACCAAGGAAAGAGAAAGAAGTTTATGACACTGGCATGACATTGAAAAAAAGCGTGAATTGACATAAACTGACTAAGAGTGAACATGAGCAAGAGAGGAAACACACTCTAATATAGGGTTATAACAAGAATAAATGTAACATATGGCAACTTGGAGGTAAGTTGAGCGTAACAAATGACATTCATTGTTCTAGGATTTATGTAGTCATTAAGGTGCCATACACTAGTCAAGGACATACCATGAGTCCCATGTGACATACAGTAATATGGAGAGTGTGAGCATAATAGGCATCATAAACTAGTAATATAGAGTCATCCAAAGCACAAAAACAACACATGGTGGCCTATATTTAGTGCAAGAATGAGAGGTGGCATGCATCAATGGGGTATTTTATGTGAGCGTAGGAGGTGACATGCATCAACCTAAGTTCAATGCAAGCATAGAGGTGAAAAATACCAATGGTACCAGTGGAGGAGAGAGGATCAAAGGAAGATATGATGTCACCATGGGGAGGGGCTCCATAGTTGCAAGCTACGGAATGTGACCATTAAGGGGGAAATCTTTGAAAATTGACCAAAGAAATGATATTTGTTCCTAACTAGGTAGAGGTTATCTCAAGTAGGGTCTTTCTTGAGATAATGACCTATAAAGGACCCATCTATATTATTACCAAATATAAATGGAGAAAAATGGGTGTAAGGAATAAAAGATAAGGAGGAGAGGCAATACTTTACCCAAGCATTTGAAGGACTAGGAAAAGAGGAAGAGTATGTATGAGAGCATGGAACACTAGGAGAGGAAGAAGACAAGGAGAGAACTAGGTAATATTGGGTGCTACTAGGTAAGAAGTGGCTAGATTTGATAATGGGAAGTCTAAGCTAGCCCTAAAAAACTCCCAATTAGAGTAAATATTATATGTTGTTCATATTATATGTTGAAGAGTAAATTAGAGTAATCAAGGTGAGAAAGGTGACATATAGTTATCCGATGCTTTTCATTCATTTTGCTCCATGTAGAATAGTATCATGTGCACCTACACTATGTTCCTCTCCGAAGTCATCATGTGGAGTCCCAGGCTCCGGCTCATCATGCTCCGACATGTCATGCTGGTCAAAATCACCCTGCTCATCAATGGATTCAAGGGGAACCTCAGAAGGCTCAAAAAGCCTCACTTACACTTTTCTATGTCGACGTTTTTTTTGCATTGGACCCTTACTGCTACCTATAGCAGTTGCAGGATCTACAGGTTCTCCACGCATGGAGTTTAAAAACTCCTACAAACAGAAAATTTTTATTTATCAGATCATATACAAAATATAAAACTAAAAAATGGATATGAAATTGTCATAGCTAATAAAAATATGTAAAGATGCCACTTACCCCATAATTAGTTATTGTAGTTTGTAGCTCTACAATTCTTGCCCTATCCTCCTGTGTCAGGGGTATTTTGCTAATCAAACCTAGATATTTCATGTTAGCCTTCTTCAAGGACTTCATTACAGTTGTCATTGGGTTTGTCAAATAATATATTTTGTCCTCATCAATATCCTCAGTGGGAGACTGGACCGATGTTTACACAATAAATCAATCAAATTTTTTTATGAAATTCACCTCTAACATTAAAAAAAAATGATATATTGCAGTAATATCATAAAAACAATAAAAAAAATTCAGAAATTTAGTTGTTGTAGTCATAAGTTGTTACTGTATTTAACATTTACCCGGTGAGGCACTGCGGGTGCCTTTCCATGATCACCCTGGAGAGATGTAACGGGTGAAAATCGAACACGTTCACCCTGGACAGAAGTTCACACAATAAATCAATCAACAAAAGTTATGAAATTCACCTGTAACATTTAAAAAATGAAATATTGGAGTAATATCAGAAAAAAAAATAATGAAATTTCAAAAATTTAGTTGTTGTAGTCATAAGTTGTTACTATATTTAACATTTACCTGGTGAGGCATTGTGGGTGCCTTTCCACGGTCACCTTGGAGAGATGTAATAGGTGAAACTCGAACACATTCACCCTGGACAGAAGTTGACACAATAAATCAATCAACAAAAGTTATGAAATTCACCTGTAACATTTAAAAAATGAAATATTGGAGTAATATAAAAAAAAACATAATGAAATTTCAGAAATTTAGTTGTTGTAGTCATAAGTTGTTACTATATTTAACATTTACCTGGTGAGGCACTGTGGGTGCCTTGCCACGGTCACCCTAGAGAGATGTATTGGGTGATTTTCTAGCACGTTCAGCCTGGAAAGATGTTGACACAATAAATCAATCAATAAAAGTTAGGAAATTCACTTGTAACATTAAGAAAATGAAATATTGCAGTAATAACAGAAAAAAAAATAATGAAATTTATGAAATTTAGTTGTTGTAGTTATAATTTTTTACTGTATTTAACATTTACCTGGTGAGGCACCGCGTGTGCCTTGCCACGGTCACCCTGGAGAGATGTATCGGGTGATTTTATACAATGGTTAGTACCATGGATAGATGTTGACATAATAAATCAATCAATAAAAGTTAGGAAATTCACTTGTAACATTAAGGAAATGAAATATTGCAGTAATAATAGAAAAAAATAAATAATGAAATTTAGTTGTTGTAGTCATAAGTTTTTACTGTATTTAACATTTACCTGGTGAGGCACTGTGGGTGCCTTGTCACGGTCACCCTGGAGAGATGTATCGGGTGATTTTCTACCACAGTCACCCTAGACAGATGTTGACACAATAAATCAATCAATAAAAGTTAGGAAATTCACCTATAACATTAAGAAAATGAAATATTGTAGTAATAACAGAAAAAAAATAATGAAATTTATGAAATTTAGTTGTTGTAGTCATAATTTTTTACTGTATTTAACATTTACCTAGTGAGGCACTGCGGGTGCCTTTCCATGGTCACCCTCTCCATCTATTCGATTTAAGTTGTAATTGATCAACAACTCTTCACCTGGAACTATTGTTTTTGTTGCACATACAAATATACGATTTCCTTCGCATGCCTCAAATATGCAGTTTGATTTATTAGTTGTTGCCACTGGTCATGTACTATTTATAAGGCCTGCAATGTTTCTAGTAGCTTTTGGCCTTCCATCAATATACATAGTTGCCCCTTTATTTTCATTGTTATCTAGTAGTTTTATATAATTTGCGGTAACTCCGTATCTCCGCATACTTTGTGTATATCATACCAACATCAACCAGTGATTGTATTTGTATAATGTTTCAACACACTCCATCAATTCAGTTACAGTTCCATACCCAACCTTTATGCCATCCATGGAAAATAACCCTAATCCATGTAAGGATGAAGGAGCAATGCGATACATCCTCCCACCAATGAAGAAATCTGTGTCCACTTCAGGTAGCTCCTTAGGTGCCTATCGTTGCACTAGATGTTTATACCTCAAGGGAAACTCAATATCACCTATGCTATCAGCATCATAATTACACGACCCTCCTTTGGCAATAAAAAATTGCACGCAGGTATGAAATCTTTTCCTTACCTTTTCCAAACTAGTTGATCTAGAACCGGTAGATCTAGTACAACACATCTCACTTTCAACCTCTCCTACTATATCTTGATCATCACTCGAGGAAGATAGATCCAAGAGATACCTATTTGGTGGTACCTACACTCGTTAAAACAAGAAGATAATTTATCATGCCAATATACGTTTTTGGTACCAACACAGTTGCATATAGTTGGATTTAGTTGCATAATGTTGAAATTGCCACACCGATCTGTCATATAGTTGCATAAAGTTGAAATTTTCACACCTAGTTGCATATAGTTGCATATAGTTGCATAAGTTGCATATAGTCACATAAGTTGCTATATAGTTGCAATAAAGTTGCGTAAAGTTGCATAAGTTGCAATATAGTTGCATAAGTTGCATAGTTGCATATAGTTGCATATTTGCATATAGTTGCATTTGAAATTGTTGCAATATAGTTGCATATAGTTGCAATATAGTTGCATAAGCTGCAATATAGTTGCATAAGTTGCAATAAAGTTGCGTAAAGTTGCATAAGTTGAAATATAGTTGCATAAGTTGCATAGTTGCATATAGTTGCATATTTGCTAATAATTGCATATGAAATTGTTGCAATATAGTTGCAATATAGTACCAACATAGCTGCATATAGTTGCATTTAGTTGCATAAAGTTGAAATTGACACACCTATCCATCATATAGTTGCATATAGTTGCATAGTTGCATATAGTTGCATAGTTGCATAAGTTGCATACAGTGGGAGAGGACCCCTGGATTGGTTGTGGGGATAAGTTTGGGCTTCCGTTGAATATGATACAACTCCTGAGAGAAATATTATACCTTAATCTCAACCAAGTTCTTAATATCTCATTGATTTCAATATGGGGACAAGAATGGAAGCATGTAGGGGAGATTACTTTTAGAGGCAATGATGCAAATATTTGGGAATAATACATTGCAAAAATTAGAACAATTCATGTTGGTATTAAATATGAGGAGGATCATTTGATCTAATCAAAAAATTCATCGAGTGATTACACTCCCAAAGCAAAATATAAGGTTTTATGTTCCAATGATCATATGGGGGTTCAACTGTGGTGGTAGAAGAAAGTGTGAAAGTTTAAATGCCATTTAAAGACTCATATTTTCATGTGGTTGTTTCTTATTAATAAGGCACTTTCATGGGAAATCCTATAGAAAAGGATTACATATTGTCTTAGGAGATGTCCTTTGTGCAAGGAAAATGAAGAGTCAAATTTACATCTTATCATGACATGTTCATATGATATTCATGTATGGGAGGAAGTGAATGGTTTAACTAGGTTAAGAAATATTTGGAGTGATTCTTCAATTGAGGAGGGTTTAAGATCCTAGTGTGAAAATGACAATGTAAAGAGGTTTAGAGCTTATCCTTTGTTATTATCTTAGGGTATATGGCTCACTAAGAATTTTGAATTTTTTGAGGAAAAATCCATCCCTCTGTGTTAGTGTGTTACTCAATCATTAAACATATTAACTAGTTTCAATCAAGTGATAAAGGATAAACCTAATTAACAAATACCAAAGGAGAACAATGATAAATTTGGAGCTTGTGCATGGTTTGATAGTTTTTCATCATATATTCAAAGAAAGGAATTATATTGCATTTGTTTTTCCAAAGGTTGGGTTACAGTTGGCTTGTGGTGAATGGATCATCAAAGAATAGGATATGGAAATGTTTCTAAATATACGTATCTTCCTTTTTTAAAAAACTTAAATAGATGAACCATTGTTACTGGATCATGAGACTATAACATATTTGTGTTAACATATAGAGAAAAAAGTTGGTAATTTCATTCCATCATTGATAGTGAAAAGATGCAGCTTGTATTGGACTTGGTAGACTAACTTTGTCAAGCTTTGTGGCTTGGGAACTGTGAGACTTGTATCTACCATTTTCATATGAATTAGATGAGGGATACTTTTTTAACTTAACTTGTTTTGGTATTTACAATAATTAAAGGTTCCACTTCCCAAACGGAACAATTTTCCTCCAAAATACATCAAAAAATAAAGACATTCATTGGATATATTTTAAGGGAGACTATACATCCTCAACCATCAAATTCCTATATAGAATAATTATATTTGAAAGAGCTCCCTCCTGGATTTTTTTCCATTGATATCGATATATAATAGGATCAACTTACCTTCCTCTTAATCTCGTGACTCCTTGGCCAAAGAATTATCTCCTTCATTGTTCTCATGATAGACATGGGAGTTGTATACTACTTCAAATTCTAACCTCATAATTACCTAGCCCTAGTTTATGAATCTTAAAAATATGATATGTGAGCAATGATCCTGGCCATTCAACCAATCACAAACTACCTTGGAATATAAGA
>SNQJ01S0188398.1:5011-18345 GCA_010110895.2 Picea sitchensis | reverse complement strand
CATAAATGCAAGCGAAAATTTTTATATTTTATATTCTGTAAATTTACTATTTTAGAAGTAGAATAATTCCAACTGTTTTAGGTTGAGAACTTTTTGTATAAATACATATCTCAAAGAAGAAAAACAGGTTGCTTCTTGCCGTATTGTAACTAAGAAAACTCTTCCTTTGTGAGTATTAATACAAGTAAAGACAATGATTCCAAATTTTGTGCTATTTGAGTTATGTGCCCTCTTTGTATTTCATATCTTCTGTTCTTTTTAAGTCACTCCTGAACAAGTGAATGATTACAATTTAGTACAACCTCTACTATGATTATATTTCATTTAGTATTTAATTAGTGTTGGGTTATGAAAATGTACAAATATTCTCCTCATTTCCATGATTTATGACATCATCTTGACTGACTTTTCTGTTACTTAGGAATAAAATAGGATAGGAAATTACTAAAATGTCTTTTAGAACTATCATTGAGTTGAAATTCATAAATTCTAAAATATGGTTGGAATTGTTTGATTTTGTTACAGGAATGGGTAAATTTTGGTAGACTCACGATAGCGGAAGAGATTTCAAAGATGCACAAGCTATTGGAGGTTAAAGATATGGAGCGTAAAGAAATTTTAGGAGAGATTAGGTCTCTATTTTGTAAACTTCATAAATAGTAATAGCGATCCTGAGGATCTCTCGATCCTCAGGATAGATTAATTTACCCATATTTTGTAATATATAAAGGGTAGTGAATCCTAGAAAGGATAATCTAAGAATTGTATCTAAGCATTCATAATTCAGAATTGCTCTGCACAAACAGTTTTTGTAAATGTTGTATCAGTTATGGAATTAATAAAGGCTTGGAACGTTTCCATCATTTTCGTATACTGAGTTTCTAGTAGCAGTGCTTCTGAAGACCGAGGGCCCAGTCTGAAGGAGTTACTGTCTCAATTTGTAACTGTATCAGTTTGATTTCTATTTTATGATTTAAATCTCCTTTGCAATAATTAAGATAGATGCACAAGTGTGTTAATGTTTTTATGTTGATTGCTTACAAGAGATAGATGTTCTAGTTTGAATGTTATCGATTTCTGTTCCAGATTCCATTTGTTGTAGTTTACTGCTCGACAATTCCTCTCATTTTCACATGCGCTGTTCCTTTCAATTCAATTAACAATTGATGTTCCTTTTCATTAAATTAACATTTGCTGTTTCTTTCGCTTAACTAGCGTTTGCTGTTCCTTTCCGTTAAATTAGCATTTGCTGTTTCTTTCGCTTAACTAGCATTTGTTGTTCCTTTACTTAGTTAGCATTTGCTGTTCAATTACTGGTCTGTCTCAATTTACAGTATTCAGTTATTTCTTTCCAGCAGATTAAATAGTCATAAATAGATCAACTTATTCTCATAGATTCAATTCTTGTTTCTTAATTAGATCAATTCATGCCTTTAATATCAGATTCAATTCTTTTCTATGAATTAGATCAATTTAGCAGTTCAATTCATGTCTTCAATTCATAGCACATTATAGATCAGATTTCAATCCTATTCAGTAGGATATTAGCTTTAGAAACTTAATGAATGTGTGAGGAACTTGATTGTTGATAAACTCATATTTGTTTTAACTACACGATTTTAGCCTCTACGAGCTATCTGCATAGACTTTGCTGATATTCTTGAAATAGAAGACAAATCCTTAGGTTGATAAATTAATGTTAAACTAAGGTTGTTTTTAGGACATCTTTAGAGCCCAACAATTAGCAAGCAATTTTTCCTCTGTATCTACTATCAGTAAATACAAGACCTGCCTGTTATTTGGATCACTATATCTTATTTCCTTTTAGAAAGTGCATTCTACATTTTCTTCTACTATAACGACATAAGATTCTTCTATCATTGATGCCTTAGCTTGTCTAATAGTTTTGTAATTTTCTTCTCTTCTCTCATTTTGATAAATTGACTCAGACAACGAAATATGGCCTTTGTTATGTTCATATGTTAATTTCATTTGAGGATTTCACTCTTACACAACTAACGGAAGAAAAATAACTTTTAAAACCAACTTTCCTTAATTCTCGATGCCTGACATTATTATTTGAGCCTTAAGTTTAATCTCAAGAACAACATCTTTTTGGCATCGTTTTCGGGGATGGAGAAACGAAGTTATTATTCTCCGGGAGAACGACAAGGTAAGTTTCTTTCTTTGATAGTGAACAAATATAGAATACAGTTTTAAGGCTAAATTAAAATTTCTCGACTGAATTCCAGTTTTAAGACGATCCAGAGAACAAGCAGGACCTTCTGGATCTGGGAGGTCTGCGAAAGACAAGATGGATGACATGGAAAAAATAATCAAAGAATTATCTAATAAAATATTGAAAATAGAATTGGATCAATCTAAAATGGATCATTCGTTAGAAACGATTTAAGGAGGAATCCCAACCCTCAAATACAACAAAGACCAATTAAAAATGAAGATCAAAATATTTAGACCCCCTTTAAAAACGAAAATTTTATAGGAGGAGATGACATGCGAAACTTTGAGGAGTTAGAGGAAGATATGAATAATCTTGGCGATGATTGTCAAGAACCTTATTTGACGAGGCAAGATTATGAAATATATTTAAACGTAGAATACTGGTCTGATAATGATGATAGAATAAATATCACGGAAGATTCTTCTTATCAATGAATCACTGACAATATAATGTTCGAGCTCAATCAAAAGTATAATTTAAGGCCCACGGATAGAAATATCGCAACTGCTCAATCAAAGAAAATCTTGTCGAGAAATAAAGAGAATGAGGTAGCTCAACCTGCAGCTGAAACACAAACTGCCAAAACAAAAGTAGCTGAAACACAAAATGCTAAAACAAGAGCAGCTGAAACACAGACTGCCGAAACAAAAAAAAACTGAAACGAAAGCGACATAAAATAATACATTAGAAAAAAAGGAGATAGAAATCCCGACCAGAGAAACCGAAAAGGAAACAAGACGTTTCAGTTTAAAGAATGATATTAGTAAAATCAAGATCCTTATGCCTCTAGTCGAATTGGAAAAAAACCCTACATGTAGAAAACATATTGCCAAAATGATAAATTTTACTAACGTCAAAATTCATGCAGATGTTATAAATTTAGAAGATGATAAACCAACTATAATGTTTGGTCCGCATTTTGAAAACGCCAGAGATTCTGTCGCTCCTTTATACATTACACTGACTGTGCATGATCATCTGTTCCATAATTGTATGTTGGATTCTGGAGCCTCCCACAATGTGATGACCAAAGATATTATGGAGAGACTTGGTCTCAAAATTACCAGACCATACAAATATCTGTATTCTTTCGATTCGAGAAAAGTCAAATGTATAGGTATGATTAAAGATTTAGTGGTTAATCTTGCACAAATTCCTGTAAAAAATGTTCTGATGGATGTGGTTGTTGTTGATATCCCTCCAAAGTACGACATGCTTTTGTCCAGGTCTTGGGGTGCAAAACTTGGAGGATCCCTTCAACTCGACATGAAATATGCTATAATCCCGATCTTCGACAGAAAGTTCACCCACTTGTACATAGAGATAAGGTTGGCATATACCGTAAGTGATCTGCTGAACCCAAATAATTATCCTGTTTATGTTATAGATCAGGATTTGGGAAACTGTATATTATCGATCGGTGATGATTTAGATAATGTATAGAAGAAAGTTGTACATAAAAAGAAAAAAATAGAAAAGACAAATAAAAATGCAAATAGCGTTGGAGTTTGGAAAATGCATTTTGATGGTGCTTAATATTGTGAAGGAGTAGGAGCTGGAGTGCTGTTTGTGGCACCTAGAGATTACACCAATAATGTATGTGAATACAAAGTCTTGGTTTTAGGATTAGAGGATGCCAGAAAGTTGAAGATTGAAAACCTGGTAGTTTATGGCGATGCAGAATTGATCATGATACAAATAAAGCAACAGTATCAGGCCAAACACCCAAGGTTGAGGTCTTACAAAAATTTTTCCTGGGACCTAATTGAAGTTTATTTCTCATCATTTAACATTCGTCACATCCCCGGAATAGAAAATCAACATGCAGATTGATTGGCTAAAGCAACCACAACGTTTGTACCTCCTACCGTCCTTAAACTAAAGTATCATATAGAAATGAGGCATAGACCCTCCATACCAAATAATGTTCAACACTGGTAGGTCTTTGAATATGATGAGAAAATCAGGCAATTCTTAGAAATGGTGGATGAATTTTCTGAAATGGATATTGATCAGGAAAATCAGAACGATCCTTCTTGGATTATGCAGGAAGGTGAAGATCCTCAGGAGTTCCAAGATAATATCGGTAATCATCGCATGGTGGTATTGGAAAATAATCATATACATAAAGGTTTGATTCCTTTGGAAAGATTATTTGACCATGACGATATTCCCTTAAAGTCTACTTTACAGCCTCAGCCTGAAGAGGTTGAAGATTGTAACATAGGCACCAAGGAAACTCCTAAGATGGTAAAGATATCTAAATATCTTCCCCCTGAAATGAAAAAAAAATATGCCAAATTACTCAAGCAGTACAAGGATGTTTTCACCTGTTCCTATGATGAATTAATAACTTATGATACCACCATAATCGAACACAAGATTCCCCTAAAGCAGGGTGTTAAACCATTCAGGCAGAAGCTCAGAAAAATAAATCCCATACTACTGCCTATGATAGAAAAGGAAGTGAAAAAACTCCTAGATGCGAAGATCATTGTTCCACTCAGGTATTTCGAGTGGGTGGCCAATTTGGTTTCAGTCAGGAAGAAAAATGGTGAAATCATACTTTGTGTAGATTTTAGAAATTTAAACAGATCATCTCTCAAGGATAATTATCCATTACCAAAAATGGATCATGTGTTGGAAAAAGCGGTCGGAGAAAATAAAATGTCTATGATTGACGGCTTCTCAGGCTATAATAAAATCACAGTCCACGAGGATGATAAAGAAAAAACCATGTTCACGACCCCATGGGGTACCTTCATGTATGACAAGATTCCATTAGGACCGATGAATGCTGGAGCCACGTTCCAACGAGCTATGGACATTTCCTTTGTCGGTGAAAGAGATAAGTTTGTAGTGATCTATCTTGATGATCTAACAATGTTTTCTAAATCTGATGCAGATCACCTGGTGGACCTCAAATAGACGTTTGAGAAATGTCGAAAATTCAGTTTGTCTTTGAACCTCAAGAAATATCATTTTGCTATGTAGGAAGGTAAACTCTTAGGTCACATAGTATCTAGAGATGGAATTAAAATCGACCCAAAAAGGGTTGAAGCTATAGATACAATAAATATTCCTAGGAATAGAAAAGAGATTCAATCATTTTTAGGAAAAAATATTTTTTTAAGAAGATATATTCCAAACTTCGTTGAAATCGTAAAATTGATTACATATATGCTAAAAAAGGACAACAATGTTAAATGGACAAACAAAGCCAAAGCGTCATTTGAATGTATCAAGAAAGTTATAGGTGAATCACAAGTGTTGGCCAACCCAGATTATACGAAGGAATTCTTGATTTTCTCATTTGCCTCCGAACACACTATCGTTACCGTGCTCTTACAAAAGAACAATGAAGGTTTTGAGCAACAAATAACATTCTTTAGTAAAAGTCTCAGAGATGCTGAAATAAGATATGATATATTAGAAAAGAAAGCACATGCAATGGTGAAAGCTCTCAAATCTTTAAGAACTTATGTGATACATTCTAAGGTTATCGCCTATCTACCAACCAACGCTGTCAAGGACATATTAGTTTAGCCAGATAGTGACAGAAAAGGAGGCAGATGGTTAGCCATGATTCAAGAATTTGACCTAGAAGTAAAGCCGACTAAACTCGTCAAAGGTCAAGGTTTGGCTAAATTACTAACCGAGTGAAATTTTCGGGCACTTGGGATAAATCATTTACAAACCTACGAAGAGCTTCTAGATATCGAAGAGTTCGATGACCAGATACCTACGACTCAAATTCATGAGAAACTCTCTTCTTCGACTTGTTATAAATACATAGTTTTCTACATTCTCACTTTGCAGTGCCCGAGCGATATGACTCCTTCCAAATCTAGAATGTTGAAGTTGCACGTGGTGAAATATTGTATCATGGACAATCAAATATATTGGAAGGATCCTCTGGGTTTCTTACTAAGATGTCTAGTAGAATCCAAAACAAAGAGGGTAATAAACGAATTCTACGAAGGAGTATGTGGAGGGCATCATGCATGGAGAGTGACGACATATAAAATCCCGAGATCTGGATATTATTGGCTGAAACTATTTACTGATGTGAACACTAAAGTCAGAGCCTGTAACCCCTGCCAACTATTTTCAGGAAAGCAAAAGATCCCCACACTACCTTTGGTCCCAATTAAAACAAAAGCTCCATTTCAACAATGGGGTCTAGATTTCATTGGTGAAATACATCCATATTCAAGTGCACAAAATAAGTGGATTTTTACAGCTACTGACTGTTTCAAAAAATGGGTAGAGGCTATTCAGACGCGAAATACAACAGATACAATGGTTATCAGTTTCTTGGAAGAAAACATCTTGTCGAGATTTGGTTGTCCTTGGAAGATAGTTATTGATAATGACCAGGCTTTCAAGTCCATGGATTTGGTAAGTTTCTGTCAGAAGTACAACATCGTACTAGGGCATTCCACAACCTATTATCCTCAGGGAAATGTGTTAGCTAAATCTTTGAACAAAATTCTAATCACCATAATTAAAAAAGTGCTGACTGAAAATAAGAAAGCCTGGCATGTACATTTTAAATATGATTTGTGGGATAATCAGATAGGCACTAAGAGATCAATCAGAATGTCCCCTTTTCAAATGGTATACAGTACCAATGTTGTTGTCCCAATAAATATTGATCTGCCCGTAATGAAACTCTAGCAAGATGCCAAGGAAGATCCAAATCATGTCACCAGAAGAACAAATCAATTGATTGAAGTCCAACAAAATAGGGCTGAAGTAGATGAGAAGTTCCAGAAATATCAAGAAAACATGAAAGCCATGTTTGACCAGAAAGCTAAAGATAGGGAATTCCTGCCTGGTGACTTGGTTTTAGAGTGGGATGCTAGGAATGAAGACTGAGGAAAACATGGAAAATTTGACCATATCTAGTGTGGAACCTTCAAGATCATAGCCTTTGAAGGGAAGAATTCATTTTTGTTGGAAAATCTGGATGGAAAAATCCTGAACGCCCCTATCAACGGGCGTTACCTGAAGCATTTTATGCAATAAATGGTTTCCAAACTCTCACTATCTATACTGGTTTGATTTCTTTACTTTGGTTTACATTTTTTTCATTTTTTTGGTAAGTTTCTAGTTTCACTGTAAATACAAACGCGTTTGTTGTTTTCAAGAAGGAAAAAAAAAACCCAGGTACTATCAACTATTTCTTTTGAGAAGTATCTGACAGTTCTCATGTTTATTTTTATCGCAGGATATTGGCTGATAGTCAAAATAGCAGAAAAACATTTTGGAATAGCGACTTGCTCCCAAAACATGTGATAAATAAATAGTCGGCTTAGTTGAAAATATGATTTTTTCTTAAGGTATGAGATTCTAAAACCTATTGAACCAAGTTGAAGTTTTCAGGGGAATCTAGCTGAATCTGAAAGAAGTGTCATTAATAGAAATATTGTCATGTAATCAACGATAATGGGAATATGAGAATTATAGACAAATCTTAAAATTTTTCTCCGAAGTTCAAAGAAAATAAAAAAATTTAATTAAAAGAAAATTAAATAAAAAGGAAATACAAATAAAAGAGCTTAAAGAAATACGAGAATCACTGAAAATATTAGGTGAGATTGATCATGTTCACAACAGAATTTTCGAATACTCTTACCATTCCAGTTTTCCCATCTTAAATTTTATGTTCCCTTTGGTTCTCATCTTCTCCCTCGGTCTCCATAGAGAAGATATTTCACCTTGACTCTGAAAACTCAGAAACATGTCTCAAAGTAATGTTAAGGGAATATTTATACACACCTCTCGATTTAACTGGAAGAAAGTATGTCTAGGTTAATCCTAACTACTTTAGCTTTTTTAACAGATTCAAACTGATTGATTTCACTCAAGGCAATCCCCTTAAAAATAAAAATCCCCGTGAAAAAATTCCTTGTAGGTGAAGGTGTCTTGAAGGTCGGAAGGAAATTAACCCATAGTAATCAAAGCGAGTTGACAGACCTCTGTTGCTAAATTATAAGCACATCTCATCCCTGGTATATGACATACAAATTGATTTCCCCCACTTCATGCTTAAAAATATATATAAGACAGATGGTGAAAGGAAATTCATCTAAATGATTGCCTCCATCTAGTTCAAAAAAGGAAAAAAGAGATGATGAAAGGAAATTCATTAATTGATTGCCCTCATCTCAAGCATTTAAATGCAAGATTACAAAATGAAGTGGTGAAAGGAAATTCAATTTGGGAATTAGATAACTTTACTGGAGTACTGAGCATGCTCGCTGGAAGTGAAGCAATGTCTACGATATCTGCAAGGCTGTTATACATGTATTATAATGTACTCTGTTACTTAGTATTCCTCTCGACAAGATTTACATTCTAAGCCAACTAAGGAATCCCTAATTAAATCATTAAAATCACCTTGCCTTGACATGAATAAGATCAAATAGAGTCTGATAGATAGGTTAAGGTTGATTTGATTATCTTGAGCAAATCTGAATACAGTTTCAGGGAAGAGGAATTTCAAATAGCCTAACCAAAGGTTATTATTTGATGTGTTTTGAAGGTTTTCTAAGTTAAGGGTGAAACCCTTTTCTCAGTGCGATCCATTTTTGAAAAAGTTCCACAAAATGCAATAATGACTCCATTTACCCAATAAAGGCACTTGGTCTACTATTCTTCGCGACTCGCAGGGAGACGCGATGCCTAGATGGGGCCTATGTTGGAACACATATTTTTCTAAACTTTAGACTTAGATATATTTCATTCTTGTTTAAATAAGGACAAACACACATTTGAATATCACCGTGGATGAAATCTTCTGTCAAATCCAACGATCTAAAACCCTCAAAATTTATGGAGCCACCCACTCATTAAAATTTCAAAACACTAAAGGCTACTTTCGAAACGTCGGGTTTCGGGGTTTCACAATATTAACAATCCAACATGTAAGGACTCCAAAGTCCCAATTTACAAAATCGCCAAATTGTCTTAAGCTTTAAAACTATGTCAATTAAAGGATTAAAAGAAATCAAGGTTAATTAATTACATAACGACTTCACGTTTCGGGGATCCTGCCTCGAGCGACAACAAAACGTCCCGATATGCGAAATCGCGAAACTCTTGAAGTTAATCGCTATTATTTAAAAAGATAAACATAACTAATGTTATTTAATCAATCACGACTTCACATTTTAGAGATCATAGCTTGATTTAATATGGGATAACCCGAGGTCTGAAAACCCAAAATAGATTAAGGATAAACACGATTAATTAACAAGATAAACTTGATTTGTTAACACGTTAAGAAATCTTATCTCCTGTGAATTTTACGTTGATTTGAAATGCAGGTAAATTCAAATTTTATCTATGCTTTTCCCGGATCACAAAATATCGACCATTAATGGAATTAATGGATGATTTAGGGAAATGATTTCAAATAAGATCCTGCTTTGTCGCCCAAATATTTTTACTAAAGGAATTAAACACATTGTCAGTGAAGGTATACACAGATTGATACGCTTAAGGCAAAGAAGTTTTTTTTCATTTTTGAATTACATTCTCATTTTCACAGAGATGGCTTAGCGAAATAATCATACTTCTACATTCCCATTCTCTATAACAGATAATATATCTCTGAGACCTGATACCATGCCTCCGCAAAAATCAACTAAAGTGACCGGTGAAGGTTCAAGCCAGAATACAGATTCTTTTTCCGATACCTCGCCCAGAAGCATAGACACCGTCAAATCCTGGACGCAGGTATTCAACATCTTACAATATGAACTGTTAAATTGCTCGGATGATTCAAGCGACAATGAGAAGGAGGACCTATCTACCAAATACAAAATTGTTTCTCAGTCAGAGCTACATAAGGTAGCGGCAAGGCCTAGGTTCTTTCCCTACAACAATATGGTTGGCTGGGCACTAGACCATGTAGATATCCTAACCAGAACTATTTTCAATACACAGAAGGTCGCAATTGGATATTTTAGGTTGGAACATCTACAGGCGATGTATAAATTGTCTCTGGTATCCAATTTCGTTTACAATGCAAATTTCCTAGTAGAGTTTAACAAGAAGAAATGCGACCAATACGAAAAAAACCGTTCCGATTTAATTAAAGACTGGTATTGTCACCTTGAGAAATTCAAAGCCGATTCCCATGGTATATACATAGTTTCCGCACTACAACCTCAAATAATGTACATAGCAATGATGATGTGTAGGATCTATGGGAAAGAAAACACAACCCATTTATTTCTACCGTGGGTACCTATTATACACTCAGTAGCAGAAGGGTACTCTTTTGACTAGGCAAAGATATTGTCAGATGATTTGGTTCAAGAGATTACAAGATATCAGTCACAAAGAGCCAAAGGGAAACCAACCCAATTTTTCATGTCGGCTTATATTATGGATGTCGTCTGTTTCATGATGCCTTTTCCGTTGATGGAATGGAGCTAGACTCAAAATAGTGCCATACCCATACATATCTATCATTCGAAGCTTTGGGAAGAAAAGGCAAAGGACTTCATTTATGAGATCTGCAACTGGGTAGTGGTGCCGATGCACACCTCCATATATGGCTATCCCCCTCCCAAAATTTCAGACAAAATTGTGACTAATCTAGGAATAATAGAAAACTGGTATATCGAGGAACACTTCTCCTATATCAGGTTTTTTGGTTGTTCAGTTCCTCCATATTCTCTTCCATAATTTTTACCAGACCGACTAGTGTGCCAAGAAGTCTCATAACAAACTGTGCTCGGTGGGATTAGCAAGGATCTCAAAGAGGTACAGAAAAAGGTATGGCCCTCTTTTCCCCTGCAGATTGGTACATTTTCCCTATTGGATTTCGGTCACTCTAAAGTAGAGGCTGTGACCTTGGAAGAAATAAAGCTGGTCAGCATTGAATTCAAGAAGCATGACCCAAGTAAGGTCGTGGGTAATCTCATGGCCAACTACAATTTAAAAAGGTATGAACACGAGGATTCTCCTCAAGACGAGATTTTCCGAGGAGTGAGATCCTAACCAGAGGTCTTGAGTCAGGTTCGAGCTCTGTCACCTAATAAAATGATTGATTTTTACGAATTCTAGAGGCACCGAAGAAGTAGTCTCCCTAAAGTATTACAAGGAGGATCCATGACGTCTCTGGTTGCACAACAAATGGAGACCCGAAACTCAGAAGCAGAAAGCCTCAGTGGACAGGAAATCCGGGAAAATTTGGAGAACACTGAGGTGTTGAATCAGAAAGAAGATACCCCATCAACAAATGTATCAGGTGACCAAGCCAAAGATCAAGCAGAGACACTGACCAAGGAGGGGTAAGAAGAGCCACTGCTTACACTTGATAAATCAATTACAAATGTGGCCAAAAAATAGTTGTCCACCGAAATCAACAGCCCCATCCAGTTCATCACACCATTACAATTCACAACATGGAACCCAAATGAAGAGGTAGTATTCATAAAGGACCTCACACCCATTCCGGTTGAAGAGTTACCTCCTTCCAATTTATTTTCAGCAAGAAAAGGAAGGATGTGGTGAAGAGAGAAATACACCAAAAGGAAGGTTCAATTGTCAAAAGACACAGGGTGCTAATTGATGGAGAAGCCTTGGAAGAGGTAGAATTTGCTGAAAAAGTAGCAGGTTCACTAGGGGCGTTTGCAACAACCAACCAATTTTCAGTCAAAAATTTAAAAGAACGATTGAAGTAGAAAGATATGAAAATAATCCAATTACAGAATCAAATGAAGACTGTAGAAGAGAATGTTTGGAGCAAGGTCAAGAGGAGATTCAAGCAGATTAGAGCCAGAGACAAACAGGAAATCCAACAACTCAAATCCAACCTCGAAGAAATGCATAGGAATATACAAGCGAGCTAGGGACAGGCCACCCAACAAGATGAGTTGGTAAGATAGCTACAAGCAAAAGTAAGTTCTACTGAAAACATGATTGTAGATATAACAATATTCCAAGATCAGGCATTGGAAGTACGAAAAGAACTTGAGTTAGCACAACAAAGCCTTCTCATTAGGGTTGAAACTTTCCAAGATCATTTTCGGGTGATAGATAAAGCACTAAACGACATTTGTTTAAGGGAGAGAGAAGTTATTGTTGCCCGAGCTATCTTCCAAGAAGCGACTGTTTCGTCAGCGAGAGGAGTAGCTGGAGCTTCCAGGTTGTCCATTTCAGAGCAGACCAGAGGTGATATAATACTAAATACATGGGAATCTATCATAACTGAAGGATGGAAAATGGCTAAGGAGGTAAAGGGATTTTGTGAAGAAGTTTTCCACTCACTCAACAAAGAGTCATTAGGCCTTGATAAAGAAGATAGCTCTGGAGTACCGAGACAGATTGACATTGTTATAACCCTATAATTTATAGGATCAACTGTTGATTGTATTTTTGTTACCTTCAATGTTTTTGATTTGCAGAGATTACTACATGCTGAAAAAGAAAGAAAAAATAAAAAAAGAAAGAAAAAAGAAAACAAAGAAAAAAGAAAAGAAAAAGAAAGAAAAGAAAATGAGAAAGGAATAAAAGAGGGCATAAAATAAATTAAATAAAGCCCCATGCAATAACAATGGCTTGATCCATACAGTCTAAGCATGGCCAAGTCCTTTTAAATTGATGTTGATAGTCTTAGTGAATAATCTTGACTAAACTGTCTAATATTAGTCAAGATGATAGGTTAGTTAGTGAATAAATTTGACCAAACAACCTAATCTTGGTCAAATAGCCCCTAGGTAGAGTATTTTCTTAGTCCAACAGTCTAAGATGGGATAAATGTGAAAATTATGTAGTTTAGGACATAGGTTAAACAACTTATTTTCAATAAATATCTATGATGATTGATGAAAAATGCAAGATTTTGGATGATGAAGTTTTTTTCTAACCCCATGGTGATAAAGAGCAGAAGAAGCAGTGAAAAAAACCCATAAAAAGTCACTAAGCCTAAGTCCCACACCATATGTTGAATCGTTCCCTGCAAAATTAAAGATCGGGCCTAGATCTACGACTGAGCGGTGAGTGCCCAGATCTACAGCTCTGAAAAGATTTCAGACCCTCCCGATCATTCGACCTTTAATGGTGGGGGGGG